>CM051505.1:442165-495951 GCA_028031935.1 Paedocypris micromegethes
TTTTTTCTGAAATGCATTTTTATTTTCTGTTGTGAGAGGCAACATCAGTGCTGACAGGCGCTGGCGTGGCTGTAATAGACAGATGAATAGGAAAGGAATTACTGGAGGGCCCATCTCAAATCAGCGCATCGTTTCGCATCTCATCAGGACATTGTGAAAAAACATCACAGTGGAGGAGGGAGTCAGAAACGTGAGACAGAACCAAAAGGAGCGAGAATGGATTGAGCGCTGTATTTGGATTCCATTCCTCTGTTTATTTAGCTGACTAGAGTTGGCTATTTGAGTAGGTGATTAGTGTGTCAGCGGTTCCTAAAATCAATGTCTAATTAGATTGAAAGTAACCTATTGATGAGCACATTTTATGACACTTTTTTCCTGGTACAAAATTAAAAACTTGTTTAATAACTACGGAATACTTGTAAATTCGGAAACTATATTCTAAAATGTAGAAACCTTGTTGAACTGTCTAATTGTAAGGCTAATTTTAGATGAATAATTTAAAAAAATGTATATGACCACTTTCAACCGATTGATTATTAACAAATGTACTTTTCAGTTCTTTAAACCTAAAACATGATTCTTATAATGGGTCTCAAACTTGGGTCCTCCTTGCTGTGAAGCTACAGCGCCACCCACTGCGCCACCCAATTAAACTAGAACTATTATAAATGTTTAAAACTGACACTGGATTACATCAGATATTCAGCAGGATCAGTCTAGTCAGAAAGAGATTTTACCCGAGGGTCTTTTGCCACAGAGGTGCAGTACAGTAAGGAGAAAAGGCACAAGGTTAAATTCAGTGGACTTTCTGTCTTTGACACAAACAAAAGGCAATAAATTGGCTGCCGAGGAATTGTTAAATTAATCTCCAGTTTATTTTAATAAGCCCTCACTAACTGCAGACCCTTGTGCACTCTGTCAGCGCGTCTTCCCCAACTGCCTCTGAAACCGCAATCAACAGTTCTGGAGCTGAAAGCCTCACGATAAAGACAGTGAAACTAATTTCTTCCACTGGCTCAGGGGAAGATTGTGTGTGTGCGCGTATGTGTGTGTGTGTGTGTGTGTGTGTGTGTGTGTGTGTGTGTGTGTGTGTGCGTGCGTGCTTTCCAAACTGTCTGCAGGTGCAAAGGCTAAATGTGAGTCTCAGTGAAGACATTTTTTTGTAAAATTGTGCAGATCAAGATGTGAATATGAATTTTTAATGGTGTCGAACATGCCAGTTATTGGGGGTGGTAATGAAGTCTCCTTTCTTTTCATGAGTTGATTGATCTTCATGCTTATTAGACATTCATTACTTGCAATGAATAGCTCTTTCTTTAACAATTTTGCATGGAAAATCAGCAGACTTGTTCTCCGACTGAATTCCTTTGTAAAAAAACAGATGCAAAATCAGAACACCTTTTGAAGTGACGTTCATACTCAACCTCTGAACTTTTTTCCTTGTTCGATTGACTCGCAGACTTCTTTGACAGCTCCAACCTAAAAATTGTGAGGCTTTCAAAAAATTCAAGAAACTGCAGAATGCTGAATTGGCGTGTGCACTGTCCATGGTTCTGAAAGCAGCATCTGCTTTATTTTATCCAGAATAGGTTTTTGCGCAATAATTACACTTTAATGGCATCTAGACCCAATTTGTCTGCGTGACAGCCTGAATCAAATTTTGTTTTAATATGTGTTGTCGATTAAACTCCTTTTTATACTTTAGCAGGACTAAAAAGTTTGCATATGTTGAATATATTTATATCAGTAGTTCATTTAACTGTTATTTATGCTTTGAATTTCTCTTCTAAATTCTTTAAAAAATCAAAATGATGCTACACACAGTTCATCAGTTTGTGACCTTTTTAAATGTGTTTCAGTAATCATATGAATAGGTATTCGAATATGTCCTGAGTTGATTGTGAAGATCCAGAGGAACATTTGGCAAAACACGCTTCGCAATCACAGCAAAAAAATCAAAGCAAAACAAAAACATCCGGAAGTGAAACAAGAATGGCAGGAGCTATCATAAAGTGGTCGGCAATTTTCTTTGACAATTTCGGTGTTCTAAAACAAAAACATTGATGAAAGCAGGGCTTTATTAGAATCTGAAATCCATTTTGTAAATATTTTGTGCCATTTTCCATGCTTGATGTTTTTGGGCACTATGCCATCAGAGTAAAACTACAATTAGATAATATTTTTAACAAAATGAACGTTTCTGTACTTTTACAAAATGACGTATGTATTTAGTAATAAGTGATTTTGTAAATACCCTGTCATTTCTTTCTCTCTCTCTGTCTCTCTCTCTCTGTCTCTCTCTCTCTCTCTCTTTCTCTCTCTCACACACACGCACACACACACACGCACACACACACACACACACACACACACACACACACACACACACACACACACACACACTAAAATGGGCAGCAGGCTGAAAATAGTATGGGCATTGATGGGCATGCTTGTGCCTCATATTGGGCTTTGTGATGGATAGTGTAGTAGAATTAAAGTGCAGTGGAGTGGAAAGGAGAGGGCCCGGGATGCTCCGACTCCGGGGCCAATCAGCCACAAGCCATTAGCCTCAAACAAGCACACCTACAACACGTACCAAATTCAACATATTCACACAGAATTCTGCAATTCCTTTCAGTTTTATTTCACGCTATAATGGACTTTTGCATATTGTTTATGAGGTTTTATTATCTCCCAAATGCTCAATCAGCCGAACATTGACAAGCTTGCGCTGTATTAGGCTGATCGAGATTTAATGATAGTTCAGGGTTAAAAATTGCAGGGGCAAATAAAGAAGAATGACTTGTCATTCCCAACCTCACAGAAAATGTACTTTGAATCAGACCTCTCTTCTCTATTGCAGTGGGGGTTCTCTGTGGGCTTTGTGGGTCAGTTTGATTGTGTTAAGCTTGGTTGCATAGGAAAGAATACAGAATTCTTGCTGATTTCAGCTTCAGCTTGTCATTCGGATCACATTTTAATTTAAATCAATCTGCAATTTACAAATCTTTTTGTTTCTACACGAAAGATTTCTATTTTTGATATAACCACCATTTCCCCGAGCCCCTTCTCCTTTTTTGCCTTTGCACAATGTTTGTACTGCAAGAACTGTAGTGGAAGCCCCAACACAATGAATTAATAATAAATAAATACTACAACATGAATGAATGACCCATGAGACAGAACACTACAGTAAGAAAGAAGGATGAAAACACATAGTGGGCTTGTAGTCTATACTCTGGGGGAAAGAGAAGGGGGTGAAACGGCGAATTTGTGAGAGACAATTTCAGTGTGTCCAACAAAGTGGGAAACTGGTAATTGGACCAGTGGTTCACACATGTGACCAGAAAAATCTACTTTACATACTGCTGGCAAGCTCATCCGCACACACACTCTCTAGTGGTTTCCGAGGCAGATTGTGAAACCAGATACTTCATTAAGCATAAATTGTGAGTGAAATTGTCATTGCTAATTGCTCACTGCGATCTCTGACCTTAATAAATGTTTCTGGCTGATAAAGAGATTCAAGCTTGGCACTAAATGAGGCTAAGTAGACAAAGACTTTTGCAAGGTTTGCAATTTAAATGGCAAAACAGAATAGAGTAGATTCATTTTGCTGGTGGTAATGGAGCCAACACCAATCATTTTAAGGAGTCTCCAACTATAAAAAACAGTTCACTCAAAATGCTCAGTGATTTCTTGTTCAATGGTTCCAACAAGATCGGTTCGTACTGTATTTACACACATGTTGTTTGGGGTACCAGAGTGAGAAGTGACCACCTCTTTAATAGAGGTCTAAGAAAACGGTGTGAACATACCTCAAGTTAAAGCAAGTTAAGCGTTTATGTGAGTGTGTAATAGAAAACACTAATGAAGTGTGTGCCAGTATTGTGGAGAGGTGGGTGGGTTCTGGCAGGACTCCCACTGGGTGGAGAAGCATGCACACCTTCTCCAGATGGGATCAGTGTTGTGACGGTAAGGAACCTGATGAATGTAGCACAGCTGGCCACTCTTTACCAGCACACACCTCGCGTTTACCAGCCCCTCCTGCAGCATATGCATCCCGAACTTCAGATCCAACATGTTCTAAATCCAATTCAAATGTTGTTTGTCAGATACACATTATGCATGGTACAACGTGTAGTGAAATGTTTTTTTTTCAGAGTGTCCAGCATTTAAACATGGGGGTTAGGGGGGAGGGTATGCAGTTATAATGAGTGAGTAATGGTAAAAAAAGAAAGCAATAAAATACAATGAAAATAATGATAAACAGAGATAAAGAATAAAATACAAACAGGCTGTCACGTTTCACACTGACGGTGACGAGCGTGAGTGACGTAGACTCTTGACACAGAGGGTGACGGTGAAACAAGGGGGTTTAATGACGACAGACACAATGCAGGTACGAGGAGGGAAACAACGAAGAGACGGGAAGACGAGGCTCGGGAAGGGGCTCATGAATCTGAAGATTCTGAGGTAACGTGCTGACTGGAACAGTCCTTGGAATGAAGTCTCTATGAAGACTACTGGATCACTCGGATGCAGGTAGATCACGGAGGGTCTAGAAGTTCACACGAGGACGCGTTGACGACAACAGACAAAGGGAGACACACTGAGGGGAACTAAATAGTACAGATAATCAACGAATAACTCAAAACAGGTGTGCACGACAGAGAGGATGAAACAAGGGGTGGAGTCCGGGTTAGCAGGGCAGACGGAGTGTGACACAGGCAACTTACAAGAAATTGCCATAAATCAATGACTGGTAAAACCACAAGTTTTAAGTTTTTTGGGCTTTGCTTTTATTGTGTTGTCTTTTATTTGAAGTCACCTTGCAATTAGGGATGCACCAATACCACTTTTTTTCAGGATACGCCAATACTGAGTTCTTAATGAAAACGTGATTACAATTTACAGGCAACCTCTTTAGTCATTAAACACAAAACACAGCTAATAAAACAATAAAAAAGACAAAACCAAGCTAGTTTGGAAATAAGAAAATACATTTAAATGAAAAGCATGTTGTATACAACACATTACAGAATAAATAATTATAGAACATTTAAATAGTGACAGTGCATCTCAAGTATTATTTTTCAGTTGTAAACTGCTGTTTTGGACAGCACAAGTGAAATTATCTAAAATATTGTCTGTTTAGTGCAACATGTTACTCTCCTCTTGCAAAACTATGCTGCAGCGTGAATCGTGTTGCTTTTGAAGCAAACTCCTTGTGCTTTTTGCCACTTACTACTATAGTATCTGTCACTTGAGCTACTATAAATTCTTGATTACTACATTTTGAGCCTTTGGACAATTTAGTTGTCTTCATTCACTTTGAAATACATGCGTCTGACATGTTTCGCCTCGTCTCACCGCACTCTGAGCTGTAGTGATGTTGTTAGCACCTGTGATTAACCCTTTGATTAACGCCACTCAGGCGTTTCATAGAACGCTGAACTTCCGGCATCGACCTCCAGTATCGGCAGACTATTACATTTAGAAAATGTGGTATCGCGACCGATGTATCCCTACTTGCAATACAGTCAAGTTGATGGTTTCCCAATGAATCAAATTGTTAACAGAAGCTCAACTGACTGAGCTTCAGAAAAGCCCGACTCAATATGGCACATCATTATATATGTGCAGAAGTCACTGATAAATCTATGTCCTTTAGGCCCTGAGGCTTAGACAGATGTTGGATTGTTGAGGAATTGGTCATCATTTATTAATCCTATTCTACCTGAGCCTGATATACTATATATCTTGTGTTGCTTTGTCTCCGTTTCATCCTCACTTTCTCGTTCTGCTTTTCTTGTGCACTCTCATTCAGCCGTTTCAGCCCTTCCGATGCATATTTTATAACACAATTGTAATTTTGAATGAGGATATCTATGAATTATGAATAGTCAAAGCTGGTTTATTGGTGGAGTGTTTTGGCGTGTGGTGTTGTCTGAGGCTGGTGTCCCATTTGCAGCCCCTCGTGGTGAGCACTTAAAAGTTTACTCTGAGAAACCGAGTGATAATCTGATCATGCTGTTGTTTTGCAAAGTTTGATCGATAGAGTTTGTCAAGAACAGCGTGATGCATATGGTTTGTATTGACGAAGAGGATTTTTTAGCTCCAATTTGTCTTTTCTGGTGCAAACACAGACAATTTTCTTTTGTTTCAAAAGTCTACCAATTCAATTACTGTAATTATCGTGTATTATGTAGATATAGTTAACATTAACCCACAGAAATATAATCTATAAACCTAATCCGAAAAAAGCAAAAATATAAAAACATTTAGTTTTTTTTACGTACATAATTTACGTACATAACATTTTTGATGTTCGTTAGCCTCATTCAAATACCTCAGAATTGCTGAGGTAAAACATACTAATATAGTCTCACTGGTGTAGACGAGGCCTTCAGAGAATCGTGTGCCTGATACAAATCGGACGGTGTTTTAGGACAGTAATTTGTCATTGAAAGTAAAACCCGAACCTATATATGTCTCTGTCCAAACATAAACGAAAATGGCATTTCATAACATATCGCAATAAATACAAAGTACCATTTTCTCGCTACCTTGACATTTCGATTCCTTTTTCCCTCTGGCTCTGGCTCTTTTTGCATTGCTGTACCTGAATCTTAAGGTGCAAAAGGGTAGTGGGTGCAAAACATTTTTTGTAAAAATGCTTATTTCACCATTTATTCCCAGTCTTCAACCAATCTAAACATATTTTTCTGATTCTGCATGTATGTTGTGCTTCTTTTTAGACATGATGGTAAAAGTTTTGTAGAAGGACCTTTCCGGTTCACATTAATTAGAAAGACAGATGAGAAACACTTTGTAGACAGACTAAAGTGTCAATTCAACTCGAGGTTTAATGGTGCAGAAAATGATACTGGTGAGCATGGAGGGCCGCAATGCCTCGGCAATGATGAATATGCATTATTTGTAAGCAGAGGGATAATTCATTTCAATAAATCTTATTTACTTCCAAAACTGTTTACAATTTTCTAAAAAAAGGCTCTCGATCTGTATTCATTACAGAAAATCTGTTCTGTTGTTGGGCGCTAGGGATCTGTCAAGATAATCATGTAAATTTGAATGTATTACACATAACCCAACTTAGTGAAAATATAAAATACACCTTTTAAAATACAAATTAGTAAATTATTGTCAATTTATTAAAAATTACAAATATTCTATTGTGGATGCACGCACAATGGTAATATTGTTCCAATATGGCATTTTTTATTAAATCACGTTTAAATTAAATGCTGAATATTGGCTGTGTGTCCATCTCTTGGGTCTGGTGAAAGTGTGCGCTCCTGGTTAGAAAGCTAGTCATACCTTGTGCTGCCTAACAAACGAATCTTTGCGAATAGTTAATTGTTGCAAAATTGGTGAAACATGGTGCCCATCCATTCATACTCTGGGGCCGCAAGTGAAATGGAAATTTAAGATGGAGATTTAAAATGAGTCCAGACGCCAATTAAAGAAGAAAAAATGAAAAATAACGGGCAAACTCACCATGTAAAACTTTTTTTGTTAGTGAAAATGCTGTGGTCTTTTTCAGCTCTTCACTAGCAATAGTGCAGTGTAGAACCAGTAGATTTTTCGCTAAATTCCTCAAAAGGTCTGAAATCACTATACAAGTCTGTAAATATGTAAATGAAACAGTGACCACATGCAGCAACTTCACAGGACGCATATGGCTCAGTCGGCTGAGCATCACTGACATAAACAACAGTTGTTACATTGTTATACCTTCACCAACATGAGCAAAAACAGAAAATTAGAAAAATTAGGTAGTAACTTTGATGCATGTTAAAGCATGTGTCCTCTGCACTATCTATCAGAACCCAACACCATAATGGGGCAATAACTGATGAATGGTTGATCTTCTGATCTGGTTATGATCATCTTTTACAAAGGGTCTTCAGGCATACTGGCTTGAATTGAAAGGATTTGTGTCAAGGTGAGCTCTCCATGCTTCACTAAATAACTGGTTGTGCATGGACTGCTCTTGAATTCTGAGAGCTTGTTCATGCTAACAGCACGTCAACACAGATCTCCAAAACTGGCAGCAAGAGAATAATTTGCTTTAATGTTTCCATAACATCTCCCCACCTACAGTTTCCCGTCTCTCGCTTATAAGAAAAGAAAGATGGCAGGAAAAGACTAATGATGCCTAATTGGTTCACAGTGTGTGTCATTGCTAGCGAAAGTGGCCTTGGTTTCTGGGAATGTGGCAGCCGGTTTAATTTTCACTCTGTCCATTTGTGTGGTGTAGTGTGTGAGCGTGAAGCCACGGGGGATGAAAGTATTTGTATGTGTTGATAAGAGGCACCACAGACTTGTGTAGGCCAATTTCAGAACAAAACTGTAATTTTTTTTCTCCCAAAAAAGAAAGGCTGTCTACTGTTGTTTTCCCATTTTCTTAAAATTTGTTTGTCTTTAACCTTTCAATTTTACCAAGTGTTGGCTTGTGGATGTGTGAGGTTTTGATAGAATTTACAATCCTTCTGGTTTTTAAACAGATGGAGAAAATGGTTGTAAATACACAGCAGTTCAACAAGGCCTGCGGATTTAGAATGAATTAACAATTTAGTTAGTTGGGAAGGAATTTGAGGCTGTGTTAATGCTTACAAGAATGTCTTACCTGTTATTGATTTATAGTTTTGTAATACAGGAAGTAAATATAATTTGACATGACAGTGAAATAATGAAATCTTTTTACTATGATAGAAAGTCCTGAAAATTATCATATAATAGTCATATAATAGAAAGATTGATATGTAAAAGATTTACATCTTTTCACTTTGCTGAGCTGCATTTGTTCAATTACCATAATTTAGCTAATTCCTCTTTGCTAATTCCCAAAGCACCATCCTCATTTCATGCATTTTAAGTGACGCTGTTTTTTCCGTGACTACAAAATCAACTAGTGTTAGAATGCCAAATTTATTCAAATTTATTTTCTTCTCACCCTCTGTCAGAGTTTTCCTAGCCATTGTCGAGTATGTTGCTTGCTCATTGGTTATTGCATAATGGACATACCATAATTAACGCGACTATAAGCACCGCGCGGATATAAACATCACCCCGATTTTTCAGGCACAAAATAAAAATTCCCCAAAAAATGTTATACTTCTGGTTAAATTAGGTACATTTTCTCTTAAAATACTAGTTTTTCTTTATTTAACAATCCTAACTTGTCACTCGTATCACTTCAATGTCTTTTTAACTTGAATAATAGTTTAAAAAAATCTATTTTAGTCTTAAGAACTCCATCTTCCATAATCCTCCATTGAGGCCTTACACTCCCATGAGCCTCCCATGCAGCCAGACTACAGCCAGAGCCTGAGCTTGGTTTTTGTTAGATGTAAAAACCAGAACACTATTGTTCTGCTGTGCAGTGGACAGAGCAATTAGATTGTTTCACTCTGGTGTTCTTTGTTTTGAATTCTTTGTTGTCTTTCTGCCCCAATGCTTTTGCGTTCTTATGGACTCGTTATCAGGTGCTAGCTGTTAGCTCGGATCTAGAATAGAACAGAATAGAATGCCTTTATTGTCATAGTAAATTAGCATTGCTGCTCAGTTTGGTACAGAAGAACAGAAAAAATATACAGACTGAAATGGCGATTTATTTTAAAATAATTATACAATAATTAAAATATGGCAAAAAAACAATATAAATATAACACAAAAAACTGCAATTAATTAACGTATAAATATCGTACACACACAAATACGTAACCGAAAGCAAATACAAAAATGCAGAATGCAATATTGTCTGCTTTTCAATGGTTGTATTTAATTTGATCGTATTTGGTTATTTTACATGTTATTTTATGTGTTATTTTATTAATAGTTATTTTGTCCATGTTAAGAGCTAATATTTAATATTTTAATATTTTAGTTTTTGATTCGATAAAAGCTTATATGAACATGTACCTCCCAAATTAATATTTATAGAAAAAAAAGATGACACAGCGCACATGTAATTGCAACAATTTTTCTATTCAAACAGCTGCTTTAGGACAGATAAATAATCGGAACTTGAACCTAAAATAACGCAGAGATTCTCCTGACCATTCTCTGCATTTTAGTTAGAGTCTTCAAACCAAACTCTTGGTTTGCTCAAGTGCAATACATCTACTGACTGATCTCCTCTGGCGGGGGTGTTAATTTTCTAGCACAATTTCATGTCCTATGTCCTGAGCACCTTTGTCTCTTGCTATTTTTTGTTGACATAGACAAACTGTGCTGAAATTAAGAGAATACGGGCCCCTGTGGGTCAGAGAAACGGATATGTACTATGTGGGAGTGTTGTTATCCGCTCTGGCGCTCTCACTACATTTACTTGGCTAGTGCAGATCTGAGATGGAGAGATTTCCCTGCCTGCAGGATTCCAGCCCATGGAGGCGGCGTATTAAGCTAACAGAGAGAACATATTTGTTTATAGTGGGTGTCCGTGACCTCTTTGACATGGAGGACCACCCGCAACCCACCCAAAGAAAAACACAGAGCTGGATGCTACCAGAAATAATAATATTGCGTCTGCAAGCAGGAATCTGTAGAATTGTTAATAGTAGGATTATTTTTAGTATTACTTGTTATAGTATTATTATTATTTTTAGTAGTAGTAGTAGTATTTTATAGTATTGTTGTTGTAATAATATTAGTCAAGCAACTCCCTCAATAAATGTAGTTGTGCTTATTACCTTATTTGGTCTTGTTTTTGTTTTCTGCCATGTGTGTTGGTTATTTGCTGATCTGATATTTTAAAAGTGTGAAATCTGATAATGTGTTTACAATTACTCGCTTGTCTGTATTTGTGACATTTCTGCATGTGTGACAAATTTATCACATCATCACATGATGAATTTATTTCAGATTTTCAGCTCATAAGTACAGTCTCTCTCTCTCTCTCTCTCTCTCTCTCTCTCTCTCTCTCTTTCTTTCTGACACACACACACACACACACACACACACACACACACACACACACTTTATATTGTGGAATGATGCGTTTGCAATGCAAACCAAAACTGTATTATTGCTTTCTTATTTGCACATGATACACATTGTTTTTGTGTTAGGATTACAGTAACTGAAAAGATTTTCTTAGTGATAAATGTGGAGTTAGTGCAGGTGTAAGTGGAAGTCTAGTGTGAGAGTGTCTGGCATGTTTAGCACACATGCATATGTCAAGAGCTCAGAGAGCGTTTGACAGTGGGAAAGATAGATGACTGCAGAGACTTAAGCCTTCCACCACTCTCTCAACTTCACCATGTTTTCTATCTTCTATCTATTTCTATCTCACACATTTCCAATTTCTTATATTCGGCAACAGTTTTTTTTTCCAAACACACACACAATCTCTCTCTCTCTCTCTCTCTCTCTCTCTCTCTCTCTCTCTCTCTCTCTCTCACACACATTAATAATGATATCCTTATTTGCTTTTTTTTTGTATTTTTTACTGTTACCCATCATTTTTTTCACACTTGGATTGGATCTTTTTCATTTTAAGCATTATAATTATTAAATAGTAAACAAATACAATATTTAAATAACTGTGATATACATGTTCCTTATTAAATTATTTATTTTCGCATTTCAAAACCCCATTAAAAGCACATACATTATTGTTTTAATAAACCTTTGATGAATGTCATGAACGGAATTGATTTGCATATGAGTCACAAACACTATAAAAAGCATCTGTTAAAAAGCAGGAAACATTAATACTGCAAATCTATATGACTGTCAAACATTGACAGTAAATGAGCGCTCGGATGTGCATTGATTTATTATTAAATATCTTATATAACTCATTCGTTTTGAATATAATTAGCCTTTGAGGGGAAACAATAAAAATGTAAGTGTGAATGATTTACTGATTTGTATTTGCAAAAGTTGAGTTCATAGAATATTTATTCCTTTATATTTGAGCCTCTCTACCATGTTGTGTGTTTCATATCGCGTGTCAAAGTTGAATGTCATGGACACAGCCTCTTCTATATAATTTCTGGCGTATGCAGAGAGATCAGTGGGGAGCCAGATTGCAGAAGGAGAACATCACAGAAAATATGAGTGTTGGGACTGAAGGTTACAGCAATCCTAACAAATCCATTTTCCCAATCTTTATACAACATCAGCATGTTTTTATCCTGAAGGACGAGAGGACTGGCTCCAACAAATGAAAAGAAATTTTCAGTACGTAAAACACAGTGTTTGTGAAGGAATATTTCATGCTTTTTATTCAGCGCCAGGGCGTTTATTTGTGAACTGGTGAGCTTGAACTAGTTATTGCACGTGTTTGCGGGGAAGCGATCTGTGTGTGTTTGCATCTGAAGAAGAAGGGATGTTTTATTCATTGTGCTGTCTTGGCAGGTCTTTGGTATGCGGTGTAAGTTTATATAGACCTGCATCTGTCTGTAGCTGTATACACGAGCCAACTGCTCCCAATATTTACCATGATCAGGTAAAAAAGCTGTCTGAGTCTCATCTCTTTAATCCAATCCAGCCCAACTCATCCGTGCAGAGGAACACCATATCACCTTAAACCAAAATCCATGAAGCTAAATGGCTCAGTCAGGTACAATAATTTTTATTGTAAATGCATGGGATGTTTAAGTGCAGATGAGGTCTCCGCTCAACTGAGATGGCACAGCTTAGAGAACTGCTTGGTTTATTGATCCAGCCGTCTCCCCAATGACCAGCCATGTTTACACTGGACTCCAGTGGCTAATGCAGTGACACTCTCTCCCCACAGCCGTCTATTTCCACCTTAACTCACAAACTTTGGATTGAAGGCTTTGAATACACTCAAGCGATTAGGTTTGCTGAGTAGCAAAATTGTTTTTGGCCTGAAGAAATATGAAAATGCTCTGAATTTTAAGATTTGTCCTTGAAATAGTTACAACAGAGTGTTTTTGACTGCAGGCAGCCATTAGCAAAGCGAATCACGTAGATCTGACTAGAGGACAAAGATTGTCAATCATACATGCTGTACTATACATTACATCAACACATTCTAAAGAAAACTCCCGTCTCCCCGTAGCATGTTCTCGCTGAAGACCTGTCTAACCCCTAATCCTGCCCCGTTACCCAGCAGACCCCCAATAGCTCAAAGGTCTGTCAAGATTACGGCACCTCTGAGTACATTTTTATTGAAAGAAAAAATCGATCCAGCCTCTTGATCTGGCAAACAAGGGTAGAGCTGAGAAAGGCAAAGGGTTTACACTTTAATACCCCGTGTCTAGATTGTGACAAGGTCATTTATTTTGGATTTATTCTCCTCCACTAGTAATCTTTTCCCTGACTTCTAGATAATTTGAGACTTACTTTCATTCTTTCAAAATAAGAACTTGTTTATTTTTAAGCAATTACCTAGACTTTGGTTATCAAATCATTCGGGATGGAATCGTTTGGGGATGGAAACTATTTCAGCAAAGTCAGTATACAGCTTGCATTTGTGGTCAACCAATCAATGGGCGGAGCATAGAATCACGCATACATACTCGCTCACTCCTATTGTCCATTAGATGTCTTTGAGATCATGACACGCAGGGTGGTGGTGGTGGTAGTAATGGTGGTGTAAGTTTAAAGTTAGTTTAAAGATGAGACTGACTGATTAATAAAAGAATTGCTGCCATTCACAACAAATTCAATAATTTTTTTCCCGAGCTGACTGGAGTAGGTGGAATTTGAAAAATGGTTTCTGATTTGAAGTCAAGGTCTTTGAGCTTAATCAATTTGCCGTGCAACAGTTGTGTTGTCGACTCATGCTCTATGACAGGGGCTGTCAACAAACAACAGCGCTACTCTGCAGGGTTTCTGAGCGTGTGCAGAGAGAATATGCAAATAGAACATGGAAAAATATAAATGTGACTTGGGCCACCTGCTAGTAAAAACACTCCATCTCTCCCTTCTTCCCTCTCCCCCCACTCTCTCTCCCTCTTTCTTTCTCTGACTGTCGTTTTCTCTTTCTTTTTCCATCTGATTGGTATTCTGCAGTATCATCCCAGTGTTCTGTGTGTAAGCAGAGCAGCTGTAGATGGAGCAGGAGGGATAATGGCTGCTGGGAGGTTCAGTCATTTTAACTGATGGAATAGCCTGCATGAGCGTTTCACTGTGACCTTATTAAAGCTGTCACCACAAAGTCAAGCTCTTCGCTGGAGACAGTGGCGCATCTAATGATGGAGCATAGGGCTAAAAGTCACTAGCGCACAGAGCTAATTTGTTTGTGTCAATGTTTAAAAATGAGTCCTGAAAAGTAACTTGTTCAAAAATTTCAACAGATAAATGCCTCCAAATGGCATATTTATTGTTGTCACCTTTTATCTCCTGTATTTATTTTACACATTTTGATCTTATTCAAATGGGGTGATGTAGACATGACCTTATAAGGTATATGAAGGAAAATTACAAATGATTTAGGATGTGTTTGTCAGTATATACATTAATTTTATATGCACATATACCATAAAGAGCAAAGCAAATTTAACTTGTTATGTTTAAGATTAAATTGCTTATTAAAACAGAAGCTAATAATATTTTTCTTATTACACATAGTTTCTGTGTAAAGAACGAAGTAATTGGTACGTAGGTTGCACATTTTCAAGGGATTCTAATGAAATCAGGTCACGGTCTTGAGAATCTTCTAGCATTGCTGATGAGATCCTTGGTTACATCTTAACAAGCCACATGTACTTAATAGTTAAAGTGGTATTTAACATCTGCAGTTTCACCCCCTGGCTTTTGTTAGTAGCACAACAACCCCCCCCCCTCCATCTATCTTTCTCTCTCTTTATCTATCTTTCTCTATTTTTTATCTATTCTTATTTTTCTCTTTCTTTGTCTCCACATCTCTCTCCCTCTCTCTTTTTTCCCCTCTATATAGATTTATCTATGCAGACATATAAAACCCATTTGTTTCAGAGATCCATTTGAACTAGATAGTCTAGGTCATGATAGTCAAATCCACTCACAGACAGAGATAAACAATAATTTGATACAGTTTTTTTTTTTTTTACAATGACTGTGTGTGTGTGTGTGTGTGTGTGTGTGCGTGCGTGCGTGTGTGTGTGTGTGTGTGTGTGTTTCTCTGTGCGTGCATGCAGTTCAGTAAAATTCTTTTTTTCTTTTGCTCTTGGCTTTGGGAATTAAATGTCACTCAGAGAGATGGATGTGTCGTGTGATAGCAGCTTCAGAAAGAGGCTGCAGGGATGGAGCTGCATCTCATGTTGTATCTGAATATAGGGTTTTACCTCCACACACAGACATGTATATTTATAAACTGTGCATTTCTATTCCTGTACAGATGTGGTGGGCTTGGGCAGTTATTTAGCGGTCTTGTACTGAATCTCGATGGCTTTGTAGGGGTTCATCACGGGGGTACATTAATAACACTACAGTATGGAGCTCAGGCCACATCTATCAGAATAATGAAAAATAGTTTCAGCGCTCAGGGGTCTTTCCCCCCAGTAGTACATCAGTGCTCATAGTCTGTCTTGTGTCTATCCTTGTGGTTTTATACTGTCACTGTTATACATGAGTTTCTTCTTTTGTTTTTTTCTGAAATCATGTAAAAATATTGGAAAAGTTTGCATAAAAAAATATTGTATTGGCTGGGGAGCTACTGCAGAATACAAATCATATGGAGAGAAAATATTTATTTTATCCCAATTTGATTTGGGATTAGATGTTGCAGATCTGTAATTTTGTAGTGCCATCCATTTATCCATTTCCATTTATTAAATGGTGGTAATATGATCTTGATCTTTTCACTTCCTTTAGTTGTTGAATCAGTCAGATCAGTTTGATGTTTTAGATGTTCTTCCTGTGGTAACCATACAGATCAAGCAACCAAAGAATATTATTTTATGCAGTATTACTATTACTTATTGGAGGTAAACTACTACTTAATGAAGTATTAATTTTATAAAAAATATACATCAAATTACTGTTTTTTTTAAGAGTTTTGTTTTTTTGTGGGACCCCTCTATGATATAAATTGTGGTGTGTGTCTGTGTGTATGTGTGCGTGCGTGTGTGTGTGCGTGTGTGCGTGCGTAGTAATAGTGTATGTAGTAATTGTAGAAATGGCTTCCTTTCTATTAACTCCTGAATATTTATCATGCCATGTAATGTGGTAAATAATGGAGACTGCAATGACTGGTGTGCAACAGTACAGCAAGAAGCGTCCACAGGCTGGACTGGTATTTTAATGCTATTTGCAACGATAAAGCCTTTCAAGGACACATGCAGAGAGTTGTTCTGTGAAAGCAACACCACACCTGGCTCTCCTGCCTCTGAACACTAGCCTCGATAACACACTCTGCGATACACTCCTCCGCCAGGGCTAATCCATTATTAATTGGATCAGGAACATTTTAAGCTGAACCCTTAAGGCAGGAGCAGTGTGGGAGGTCTTGTAGGTGTTGCATTGTTGAGTCGGGGGCAGTAGAATATTACTCTTGGCTGACTTTGCACAATGTACCTACTGTAAATCTGATTGATTCCTGTCTCATATGATGCTACTGCAGCTCCTTGCACGATGTACATTAAAACAAATGTTTAATGAACTTTAAAGGAAGTTAAACATTGAAGGAGTTAAACATTGATTTTACACACTAGACGGGTTAAGCCTAACAATCTTTAAATGAAGCATTTAGCATAATTTTAGTATAGTTCATGTTTTATAAGATTAATAGTATATTTTCATGTGCTTAATAAGACGTTTTTCACATTATTTTCTTGCGTAGATAAGTTGTTTTTTTGTTGTTGTTGTTGTTATTTTTGTTGTTGTTGTTATTGTTGTTGTTATGAATGATGATGATAATGACAATACTTATTGTTAATATGTATTTATTTTTGTATTTATTTGCTCCACTAAGATCCACAAAGCATTTTCATTTAAAAAAACAACGCATGTTGGTACAGAACATCATGTGTCAATTACTGTTTAAATACGGTTACCAAAATCAATGCATTGGTAATAGAAATGTTTGCAAATGTTTGCCTTAGCTAAAGCTTAGCTGATGTTAGGCCAGTAATCAGTTATCTCTATTAGGATCTTTTTTATTTAGATTTATTTTCTTTAAATAGATTTCCCTCAGAAATCAAAGGACTTGAAATTTTTAAATAACTGTCTGTTGAAGTGAAATGTGGGATCGGTGTGGTGATTTGTCTGCTTAATGCCAAGTTTCACCCAAGGATCAGCAGAAATGCCCCCATTGAGAGACAAATAAAGACTCTTTCTTTTTTTTCTTTCCCCACACATTAAATATTCATTGACATGTTCAGTGTTCAATATCAACTAGGACTCCATAAGCCAGTCCATAAGAAGCTCAGGCAGGCACAAAACGTGCTATGCATACAAGGCACAGCATTGTGGTTGTGTGTGTGTGTGTGTGTGTGTGTGTGTGTGTGTCCGTGCATGTGTGTGTGTGATGCACGTAAGTATGTGTGTTTATTGGTTAGCAAAGTATTTTTATTATTAATTTATTTGTGAATCATGCATCACCTCACACACTTCATTAATTTTGAATTCATTTTTAATAATAGCTATAACTTTTATGATGCATGTTATTACGCATTTTTTTATCATAACCGTATATTCCACATTTGCAAAATCTTATTATACATATGTGCTAAAATAATGGAAAAAACACCTAAATGATATATATGTTTGCTCTTAAAGTGTGCCCTTTATAGCCTTTTTTGAGGTCATCTGAGGACAGTTTGGCCCTAAGTGTCCTCTTGTTCCTGAGAGTCAGAGAGACAGAAGCAATTACGAGGAGTTTCCTGAGTCTCACTTCAGCTGAGGGTTGGTACATTTATCAACATGCCCCATGATGCTGCTAAATTACTGACACGCATGCTCTCAAAGGGTTGGCATTGGAAAATGTCACAGATTATATGTGCATTTCTCTCCCGGGAACATCACAGAACGCTCTTTCATTTTAAATGTATTACACGACGATGCAGAGACGCAAAAGAAAATATTATTACAGTAATGTTGTCATTTACATATGTATGAACTGTAAATGGCTTTTGCTGATACGATTACTTATGACTTCACAATATAATCTATTCATCATGAAGCAGCCCCACAACCCTGTGTTTGAGTGTGTGTTCTGTTGCTATTCCTCATCTCTTGTTTTGCGGTTTAATGAAATGTGCACAGTGAGCACAGTGGGAGAGAATGGAGAAATTGGGAAAGCAAGGGATGGGAAAAGGATAAGTGAAGAGGATCTGGGATGATTAGACCTGCTTCTCAGTTGGGGTTGATGTCAATGGGATTTGTGTGTGGGGGAAGCGAGACTGGGATTTCAGTCATATCACTGAAGGACACATAACTGCTGGAACCTGCAAAGCAGATTGAAGGTTATACTGGCGCTGAGGCCATGAATTCTGATTGGCAATGCTTGGAATTTTTCTTCTGACAAACATTATTTTTTTTATTTTTTCATAGAAAATTGATTTTGATGTACACTACAGAATGATACATTTGCACATATAATTCACAATGGTACTGAATTTTGTGTGTTTTAATGACTACAGAAGTTAGATCCAATCTAATACTCGTGATTTTTAAGCACAATCTACCACACAGACATCAGTATGCTAAATATATGCAAAAATATGTAAACGGAGAACTGTTCAAATATGTACTGATGGTCAAAACAACAATTGGGATTTTTAATTAAGGACTTGAAGATAAAAAAGCGTATTCAATAGTTTAAAAATATTATTTTCGGTTAGATTTCAGTTAATATAAAACTATTGTTTTTTATTAAATTATATTAAACATAAATAATATTAACGTCTTTGATGTGGAACAATCAATATACAAAATCTGGCTATCAATGATTTTATCTTAGACCATCTTTTCATCCATCCACAATTTTATTAAGCAAAGCAACGACCAGAATTCTTAATTCCTTGACATATGTCCATATTACACGCCACTCTTATAATTACTGAATTCATCTGGTCTGGTCCAGTATATGAAATCAAATGCCCATTTCACGCTGGATTTTCTGATATTTAGATTTGAATATGCAAAAGAGGATGCATGCATGATTAATGAGCCTCCCTGTAATGCAGATTGAACCTCAAGAGCCGGTGTAAAGTATTACTCTATATTACACGTCCATCGCACAGAAAAGAGCTGATTTATATGGTAATGTATGCGATAAGTCCTGCTCATTTTCTTGAAGATACTTTAGATACTTTCGTTTCTTAAACCATCCTCATTGTCAACTTCTAATACAAATAACACATTCAATTATACTGGTATTTGTTAAGTAACCTTATAACAATGTAGCACATCAAAAAGGATAATGTCCTCATGTTCTTTAGTAATTGGCTTTTGTGCACGTGTGTGTGTGTGCAGGGAATTACCACATAGTAAGGCCCAATTGCTAGTTTTTTAGCACAAAAAGTGTGCATGTATTAGTTGGGGCCTATACTTATCTTTGGCTAGGCCCCACAACTTTTTGTTTGAGAGTCATGTTTAGATTTTATTGCAGACGTTATAACTACACTGGTACCTTATGACTTATGAAAAGTTGACTACACTGGGACTTATGAAAAGTTTTACAAATTTTTTTTCACAATATGATAGGCGAGAAGCATGTTAAGCGAGACATGCCTTGAACTGTGAGCTTCAACATGTGCAAGACGTCTCTCTTCTCTCTCTCTCACACACACTCGTTGTCCTAGCCACTCGAGCCAAAAGGTAAATGGAGCTCATTTTTAATCTTTGCTTTTTGCAATTTACTGTGTATTTCATGTGAGATCGTCCTTTGAATATATATGTGTACCTTGTATACCTTTTTAAACACCTTCCGAAAACCATATAAAACAACTGTTATGTAGCATGATTTTATTTACATTTACTACCAAAATCTCATCATTTATAAAAAACATTTTGTCTCAGTTTACAGCTTGTAATAGATTAGCGCATTTACGCACAAAATGCTTCCCACTTTACGTAATTTTCGCTTTACAAAAATTATGTTGGCGCATAATATTTTATTTATTATTTTAATGGTTTGAGTTAGGATGATGTGGAAGATAAAGTACACATATATATACAAAACAAGTATGTACATCAATAGTGGGACCCCAGGATGATATAAATTCAAGATTGGGTTTGTGCGTGTGTGTGCGTGGGTGTGCGTGTGTGTGAGTGTTTGTATGTTTGTTTGTTTGGGTGAACCTACTGTAATACATAGGAAAGTTAAAGTCCATAGAGACAGACAATGGCATATAGCCATTTAGTGAGATGGATGAATAATATATAAAAAGAAAAAATAATGTGACTATCTGGATTTTGCTGGTCAGACCTTCTAGCCCAAATGAACTTAGTTGTCTTCAAGCTCTGTTCATCTGAGCTGTACAGTCAATGCGTAGACTTTCACTGAGCTCCCAATTAAGGCCGCACTAGATCAATCCATATTTTCTTCTCATTTTAGTGAAAATCAGTGGGATGCTCCAGATCAATGGTCACTATGTTCTGGAAGAGAGATGGATTGGATGCTTTTTTTTTCTCCCACTGTGCTCTAGCTCTAATTGATCTAAATAATGAAAAGCGGGACCCGTATATAAGATTAGGATCTCGTTTGACATTCCTAATGGTTGCATGAAACATTTTTGACATTTCCTTCCTTCCTTCCATAATTAAAATCCTGATTAAAAGGTTTTGCAATAAAAAGTTTAAATTGCTACACATGGATGTGAACTAAACTGGAGTAAGCCCTGTTAGCATCCCAGTTCATCTCCCTGACAGCTGCTGGTGTTGCTGTTGCTTTTTAATTGGTCCTGACATTATAGGCCACATGACAATTCCGACATGACCAGATTGTGTTGATGCTCCACATATGCATGTTTGGTAAATGCAGCTTATTAATTGTCATAAAGTTTATTGGACGGAGAATGGGCTCTGACAATCTGTCAATTTTCAAACCCAGGTTGCCTCACTGTCTGTTTTGATAGCTTTTTTTGCTAGCTCCATCACTTTAGCATGTTGTTTGACTTGCATGGTTCTATTCCCGGAAGAAGAATGAAGCTGTTTGATTGTACAGTGGTACAGTACCTCGACTTACAAACTCAATTTGTCATGTACCCTAATCAGGTGCCAAGCCCTCTTAAATTCATACTTGTTTTTTTATTATTTGACAAAACAATGTACTAACTGTAATAAACATGTTACATAACAGTTGATGGGGAAAAAAAGAAACACAAACATGAGTACTGTGGTACTAAAACAAAATAATAAAAATGAGTTTATTTAACGTTCCTGTCGAGCAGCTATGCGACTGAGTTGACAACATGAATGAGAGAGAAAACAATCGTTGGAAGACGAACACACACAAGTCTGTTGCAATTCCTGGATAAAGCGATTGCTTGTTTGTTTTCTGATTGCGTATTTTTTTTTATGTTCTAGCACGCTGGAAACTGACCTTTTCTATTATCTCTTGTCACAGACTCTGGTTCCTAGCTGACACAAACTCCTATTTTGAAACTTACCGTTTTAGTTTGTTTACTTCTGTTTTTTCCGCGATTGTATTTCCAGATGTTCTGTACATGTCATCCAGCGTATTTGTGTATCTTGTCTTGCCCGGATTCGACCTTTGCTATTGACTTGTTTCCTGATTTTTGCCTAGTGATTTTTGTCCCGTTCTGATCCTGCTCTTGTGCCCCTCCTGTTTTTCCTGGAGTGTTTTTGCATGATCTCTTCCTACCCAATTGCTGTGTACCAACCTCTGCCTGCCTGACCAGTTTGGAATTAAACTCTGTTAACCCTTAGTGATCGCCTCGTCCGTGTTGTGCATGTGGGTCCGTCATCCAGCTGGCGGTGACATCTCTTGCCCGATTACTATTGACAAGAGAGTTCTATTCTTAGTCTTACCACTTTTCTCCATACTTTCATAATGCTCATTGTAGATAAAAGTCACAAAAACACAAACTTAAAGGTGAAAACTTAGGTGCAAAGCATTTGCCTTTCGTATCTCAAAACGTGTTTTGTAACAAAAAACTTTCGCTAACCAAAACAACTGTAAGTTGGGGTACCACTGTAAAATTAACAATACAGTAATCCCTCGTTTATCGCGGTAGACATGTTCCAAGCACAACCGCGATAGGTGAATTTCCGTGGAGAAGTGGAGAAACAACATTTACATATTTATTTAACACTTATTCAGACTTTTAAAACACTTTTTTCAAATAGTATTCTTTATTAAAGTAATGTTAACAAACATCGTCCCCGAGGAGATATTCATTTTCAAACGGTGTGAACGCGAGGATCGGGCGGGAGCGCGCACGCACGCGCGCGCAGACACGGGCGCGCAGACACAGGCGCATTTTCCACAGCTGGCGGCCCGGTAGTGGTCGCGGGGAGACGTCCGACATAGCGATTCGCTTCTCCGCGGTGATACGCGTCCGGCGGCGGTCCGTCTCGAGAAAATGAAAATGAAATCCGCGAATATATGTAATAAAGAAAACAAATCCGTGATACAGTGAATCCGCGATAGTCGAACCGCGAAGTAGGGAGGGATTACTGTAATGTATTGCAATAAAGGTTGTTTAAGATTAAAGTGTTACTATGAGCATAATTGTAATTGCTTTAGAAGAACAATTAGATGGTAAATAATCTAAAAAAAAAAAAAAAATAAACTACTTAAAAAATAAATGTTTGGCAAGTTGATTTTCTTGCACTGCAGTTAAAGTGAAGTTTTTAAACTAAAATTGACATCTAAATTACTGTATTTCAAATGTTTTCTTTCTTTGTAACTGCGCAACATCTGGATTTGGTGCATTCTGATTTGTAAAACACCAAAGTTCACTCTTGTTGGATTGACATCGCGGGTTTGTGTCTGTCTGTGGTCTGTGTACACACATCTGTTCCGTGGGCATTCTCTTGTTTACATCCGCTCATTGCACGTTTGTTTATTTGTTTTGCATCAGAAACAATCACTGCCGAGATATGAGGCAAGACATTAATTGTATGCAAATATATGAAAATTGCAGTGACTTGCAACTCGGTTCATATTAGTCCCATGCAAATTATGTTTGCTAAACAGAATTCTTGGCATGACTTGATCTCACCCTCACAAATGACTTTTTCACTAATCGCAGTAAATATACTGTTCTGTTACTAATGCACACAATTCACTGCTATATGAAAATGGTTTCTTAACGCCATTGTTTCTGTTAATGAATTTTCTTTTCTGCCGGTTCAGCTGAATGTCTAACGGAAGCTGAGTTCCTCATGCGTCAAGGTCCTCACCATGCTTCAAAAATGTGCATAGAAAGCCTGGAATTAAAAATAAAAAATAAACTTTGATCTAGTTAGACATGGTTAGTGGCAGTGTTTTTTTTTCCCCTGAACTCATCATCATTTGGATAAAATGAGGATGGCTTTTGCCTCATTCTACGGCATTTTTTTTTCTGCTCTAGAAGTGATTATAATATTTTAGGTGAGACCGACTTCAAAGGAGTAAAAATGCCTGGAAATGGCATTAAATAGGATTTTTTTTCGTGTCGGCAATGGCAAATCTACATTTTTTTGAGAGACTCCTGGAGCTTTTTGTTGTGTGAGTAGAGGTTACAGGGTCAGTTTATACAGTATCACCTAAAACATATTGAGCCAATCTTTATTAAAAAAATACTATAATAATGTACAAAGTAATTGCAATGTTTATAATATATACTTGTTGATAATCAGAATAGTAGTGCAAGTGATCTTTACACGTGTGTGTGTGTGTGTGTGTGTGTGTGTGTGTGTGTGTGTGTGTGTGTGTGTGCGCGCGCGTGTGAAACAGGCAGCTCGGAATTTAATAGTGACATTTGCGCTAAAACACAGAACTTGCCTGAAGCAAGGCCCGCAGCAACATGCCATTCTTTTACTGCTCATACACAAATTTTCTATTCTTATCCAACCTTACGTTGCCACTGTAAATGCATTCAGACAGTACAGTGCGTTGTCATACTCCGCCTGCCCAGAGCAAAAAGACCTCAGCTTTTATTTTGTAACTGATCGGGAGTGGCAAGACACATCACCTGGTGAGAGAGAGAGAGAGAGAGAGAGATGTCGTGAGTGTGATACCGGAGCTAGTGTGAGTCTGTGGCTATCAGGGTGTCTGGGTAAATAATTGATGTTATGAGAATTGTGTTGTGTTGCTGTGCGGACTCTGTCACTCACCACTATCAACAGCTTCGAATCAAAACCGATGCCGACCTGACAACTTCCTCCAGGGTCTCACCTTCTGCCACACTATACACTCATGTGGGTGAGCGATACACCAGCAACAATACTAAAAAAGACGCGCTATTTCTGACCTCTCAGAAAAGCACTGACCTCTCACCGCTGTCTGTTTGATTATGTGCACTGCTTAATTTACCACACTGTGCCCTCAGACCATGAAATTAAAATATAAATATATAAAAAAAAAAAAAAAGTAAATAAAATATATACATAATAGAAAAAAATATAAATTACAAAAAATATATAAATATAAAAAAAGAATTAAAATACAGCTATAGTTCAAGTTCTTAGCATTTGTAAGGCGCTTTTCACAATTTTAACTGTCTCAAAGCGTACGTGTGAATATGTAAGAGGATTGTTGCTTTTAATTCATTAGTAGTTGGTGTTAAAAATATGGCTATGATTATCGGTGACAACGTTTTTCGGTGACATTTTCATTTTCGAAATTTCCGGAAAATCCACGATATATTGCTTTTAGAATTTGAAATAATAATGAAAAATAATCAGGAAGCAGTGAATCCGCGATGATCGAAACGCAATATAGTGAGGGTTCACTGTATTTACATTTATAATATATGGGACTTTAGATGCAGCATGTTTTTTTTTCAGTTCATAGCATTAAATGTTATTGTTATACAAATGCATTACTAAATGAGAAACCATGAAACTACTAAATATGTGGTTGTTTTCAGACAGTCAGAGTAAAGTGAGGAAAAGTTCAAGTTTATTTATATAGCGCTTTTCTTACTCCCAGACCAACACAAAGTCGCTATGCGGAATTATGAAAAAAGAGTCTTTAATGAAGAAAAATGTCCATTGTTGATCTGTGTTCAAAATTAGGAAAAATAGTAAAAAAGTTAAAAAACAAAAATGTCCATTGTTCATCTGTGTTCAGATATGGACTATGACCAGAACAGCAAGCTAGATCTTGACAGTGGCTAGGAAAACAAAACCTCTCTGGCGGTGAGAGAAGAAAAGACCTAGGGATATCCCGACTCTCTGATGCATGCCTCCTCTGGGATGCTAACATTACAAAGTCATTGGTAAAGATGGTTCTGTGCGCGCGCCATCTCCACCGGAAGGAATGTGAAACGAGCTACAAAAAAGTTATTGGCATTTTGAAGGGCTCTAAGACAATAATAATAGTAGTGATTCTTTGGTGCAGGTGAGGTTCAGTTCCGGGCTTCTACCTTATGCAGCCTTCCTATTCGTTAATATTAGTAATTGGAAAAAAGTGTACAGGACTGATCAAAATCAGAAATTGCGCCCTGCATTTAACCCCTTCAGTGACGTGTACACACACACACACAGTAAGGTGAACACACACACACAAACCCGGAGCTGTGGGCCGTGGTGTGAGGAAGTATGTATGTCGGGGTCAGTGTCTTGATTGGAGACATATCAGTTGTGAGACAGAGATTCAAACCTGCAACAACTGCCACATGCCACATAAGATAAAGTGGACAGAGTTGTCATTAAGCTACCAAAACTCAAACTGAGATATGTTTATCTTCTCATTTCCTTTATAATCTGTAGAATCATGTCATAAAAAATCTCCTGGGTTTTTTATGAAGAGTGTGAGAACATTTCAATATTTGGGATTAATTTCCTCTTAAGAAGTTGAATAGAGTTGGGAAATGGTTTGTGCAAAAATCACTGAAAGTTGTCTAAAACCGATGCTTTTGAAAAAATAAAAGCCATCAAAAGAGATTTTTAGAGACGTGTTCTCTGGTGGAGATGCACGAGCCATTACTGAAAAGTTCTTTGTCAACCGCTGATTAATTGACCGTCTCTTTAAAAATGTGAAAAGTCACAAATGTGTTACCATTTCCTTTTTTTTCCTCACGTAAAAATGAAGACTAAAATAAACTAAAGTGAGGAATGCATAAACGAGGAAGGAAAGCATTTTTGTCAGAGTGAACCTATCGATGGATTGATTTATAAATTCTTAAACTGACTGTGACACTCAGCCGAGTACTGTAACCATTGATCATTGAGATGAGGAAAAGAAAAAGAGAAGAGGAAAAGACAAATCATTTTTATAGGCATTGCTTACACTGACTGCCTGGCTTATTTCTATTCAGCTGGCACAAACTCTGCAGGAATGTTATTGTGATTCTGTCAGAGGTGCTTCACGCTGATGGGCCGCCATGCCCGCTTGAAAAGAAAGACAATTTCACATCTGGAGTGGGAATCTTCTCCCATTGACAAAGACACCCCTTGTGTGTGATGCTTCTCATCAGAATTAAATGGAATCAAACAAGCCCGATCACAAAGTCTAATCAGCCATCAAGAGGCTTTTCTTTGTCTCTCTGGTCTCTGGTCTTATTAAGCAAAACAGAGCATACTGACCTTTTGTGAACAATACTATGAAACTGACGCTAATACAAGCATGACATGCTAATCAGGAGAGGACTAGTTGAAGAAAAACGGCATCTTGGAAATGCAGATGCTTTCTGTGACAAGCTTGAAAACATCATGCATTCAGGAAGAACAGGAAGTTTAAGTGTAACAGAAGAAGATATGGTTGAGGAACTGTGTCTCTAAGCTGTCCTTGTGCTTTTCTGGTCGAGGTGGAGAAAGTGTCGAGGGAGAGAGAAGTCTGAGCATTGCTGCTGCCCTCGTGACCAGTTGAGTGCTAAATAATGGATGGATAGATTGATGTAACCTAACTCGGTTTTAATAAAGCATCTGTCAAATGCATAAAACTATAAGTAATGTTTTAAGAAGGGTGTGGGGAAAAGGTAAAGTATCTTATCATGCATTACTCCTCTTAAGTCTAATTATTTTTTGTTATTTCAAGAAGAAAGCAGTGCAGAACAAATTGATTGTGCGATTTGGTCCTTTATCTGCATTTTAACACGTCTTCCATTCAAGCTGATTCATATCGCAATTTTAAAATTAATTAGCGTTAGTAGCCTATAATATGTTGCGAAGTTTTGGACGTAAGGATTCTGTTTATTTTATTTAGTAAATGTACTTTTACTGCAAAAATGTGATTTAAAATTAAAGCAGTTGTGAAAAAAATACAAACTTGTGAAAGACCTTTCAATCACTTTTTAAAAGCACAAATAAGCAGCAATGTTGAAGATAATATTTACAGAGCTTGGCCAAGAAAACTTAGTACAGCAGTTGAAGATTTAGGTTTCTCCTCATGCTTATTGCCCTTCAAAATCAGATGACCAGCATCTCAGAACTGGCAGAAACTAGTGGGACCCGGTCCAAAGAAGTCTGGCCAGAAGTGGTCTTCACAGAAGAGTTGCTGTGCAAAAGCTATCCCTCTGCATTGGGAACATGGCCAAGCGACTCAAGAATGCCCAAAAACATAGGACAGGTGTGTAGAAAACTGCAAGCAGATGATCTGAACTGTCAAGTCATAATTTGAAGTATTTGGCTACAGCGGAAAACTGTTTGTCAAATAGCTGTTTATAAGTGTTTGTAGGCAGACAATAATGAGCGTCTGCATGCAACAGTGACGCATGGTTTTGCTTCTTTGAACCTTTGGGGCTCCATTTCTCTGAATGTCTTTAAAGATTTGGTTGGCAGCATTGGTTTTGTGTCCTCAATGTTGAGAAATAAAGGCAGATACTTATCCACCAGGGGCACGTTTGATTGGCCACAATTATATTTGCAGCAGGATAACAAGCCAAAAGAAACTGGCAAGTTCATTAGAACGAACAAAAGTCAGTGAGTTTGTCAAAATGGCCACTAGCAACCGTATTGAAAATGTGCTCAGCATTTAACCATCCAGTGAAGTTACACACTCGCAGTGAAGTGAACACACACAAATGTGGAGCAGTGGGCAGCCTCAGCCATGAGGTCACTGTAGAAACACCCTGAGCGGGATTTGGGATTTCAAATTCCCTACAACTGGACCACAACTGCCACAGAATTAATTAGGAAGAACAAGAAGTCTTAGTAGAGGGGCCACAGACCCCCAATCTCAACATCAAAGGTCTGGAATGGCATTAAGAGACTGAATAAAAAGCCAGCATCTACTGTACAGAGGACCTGGGGATAGTTCTCCAAGAAGTTTGGAACAATCTACCAAATGAGTTCCTATAACAGCATTAACAAAACAGTTTATACATTATATACGTTATAACATTAATAACAGTTATTGTGAAGTAAACGAGTTGTCACACTTTTTCACAGTACTTTATATGCCAGGGGTCACCAACTTTTTTGAAACCAAGGACTACTTCCTGGGTGCTGATAAAGGCAAAGGGCAACCAGTTTGATACAAACTTCTGAAATCGCCAATTTGCTTAATTTAGCTTAAATGATATGTTATTATTAATAATTAATGGTATTAAGTTTAGCTATGTGAAGACACTGACAAAAAATATCAACAATGTAAAAAGATTATAAATGAATTAATGATAAAATAAAATCGAAAGATAAAAATATTGTTTTTTGAATTGCGGGAAAATTCTAGTGGAACTCATGGAAGTAAATAAAACGAATAAACAACATAATATTTAGTATAGAGGCACGATTGCATGGGTTTATTGTGTGCCTAGTCATCAATTACTGCTATATAGAGTATGTATTGATAGCTTGAAACAAACATTTATACCATATATAAACACACATATTTATATTTTGGTAGTAAAAAATATTTTAATGCTGCACGCAGTGAAAGCACATTGCAGCTCATTTCAGGACGAGGTCTAAATTAATGTTGAGAGCCGGGGTCACGGAAACTCACTACGGCAGCTGAACTAGTTTAAAAAGCGCAGTAGTTTGTCCATCTTTGGTGCGGACTCGAGTGCGATTGCCGCTTTCACACTTGCCTAAACAAACCGCACAAAACAGGGAGCCAGAAGTGTCGTCTCTTTCAAAAGAGCCCAGCCAAAAGAGTTGAATCTTTGAACCGAGCCGTTTTTACACCCGATTTGGTACCTACACCGAATTACCATCGCTATAATGAAGTCCTTATGAGTGAAAACAATGCTGCGTGCTGTGGTGGACCAAACTGATTGGTAGAATTTGCAGTAAATTTGGATGAAATTGCAAGGGGGCAAATAAATTGTGAATTTGCATGAATTGGGCCAATCACTCCTGAAGGGACTGATATTTCAGCTACTTTTAGAACAGGCGTACAGGCAACTAATTTGGTCCTTACGGGCGACCTAGTGCCCACGGGCACGGTGTTGGCGACGCCTGTTAAATACGTACGTGATTGTCCTTATCTATAATATAAATGTGGATTCATTCTATCAGATAAGCAAAAATGCTTTGCTTTCCAGTACTTGACATACAGTTATTGAGTTTACAATAAACTCTAGGAAAGTATTTTAATAATAGACTCTAAGGAAACAAATGTACGCTTGATGAGCTTTTGTTAAATGGAGAAATGTAATTTTTGAAGAAAGTTTGTGGCAGAAAATGTCAAATAATATATTAGTACAACTGATGAGGATTCTGAAGTTTCACAGTGAATCTTTAAAGCCTGATGGATCACACAGGAATCCCTCAGTTCAAAGCTTATTAGAACTAAACCTTTCCTACAAAATGCAAACACGGTACGTTTATTCTGTTTGATAATGATCAAAAATAAGCATCAATTACCCTGGCAGTGTCATACTGTGTGATTGACACGCCGTGCCCCATAATCTGTTACAGTATTATTTAATAAATAAAACAAGAAAAATGTTTTTTGTTTTTTTATTCAATATAGTTGCGAGGTTGCCACTATTTGTTGTCACTAACTGGAAACATATGTTCTCCAAGTGGGCTTAACTAATATTCAAGGTATTTGTATTTTCATCTCAAGTGACAGTCATGAATTGCATTAAAAGTTCCAACTTTAAGCACTTAAGTTGCAAGTACTTGGTTTAAAAACTACTTGAATAACAATCGATCCAGTTCACCGTGAAAAATGAGACTTTTAAATGCTACAAAACTCCAACATGCATTCACTAAACCACCCCACTTAGCTTCTTCACAGCTTCCAGACAGGAAAAGGAAATCAATGAAGCTCGAGCGAATCACACACTCTACCCCCAAACGAACAGCAGGACATAATAGCAAGTGACAGAAGTTAAGCATCTCCAAAATCCAACACACATACCCTGACAAAAAGCACTTACTCATATAGTTCTGAAGCATATGTCTATCTTCAGGCCACATCATAGGGATGAAAAGATTGAGGGAGAGAGAGAGAGAAAGAGTCCACCCAGCGAATTGCTTTTGGCGTGTTCTTCCAAGTGAGTGTTTCCCTAGAGTCTCCTGCAACCTCTTCTCAGCTTGTCACCAGCCAGAAGAGACTGCAAGCCGAAATGGAGAGAAGCAGAAACAGAGAAAGACAGAGACTGACATGAAGAACCATCACAGCCATAGTAGCACGGAACCAGAGCAGAAGAAAGAGTCATAATAAGAGACACCCCTGACTGTGAGAGAAAGATGTTTCTGTTGATGTCAGCTGCAAGAACTAATAGAAGAGCTTGTCATTGAAGATTTTGGTGAGGTTCTCTCCAGCGTTCAGAATGGTAAATGAAAACGAGTGACGTTTAGAGAACTACGATGCTCTTTTTAGTAGTATTCACATCGTCTGTATAAGACTCTGACTGTTTCAGACATGGTCCCATCTCAGCTGTCAGAAAATTGTCTCAGGATATACATCAGCATAAAATGTCAAAGATGGTTCATCCGTAACGTATAAAAGAAACAAAAACACAGATTCTGGAAAAAACTATGCTTAGCCCTATTTATGTAAAACTTCATACGCATGTGTCTTAAAGACTATTATGGAATATTGTTCCTTATATTTTAATATATCTTTGTATTAATATATTTACCAATCGATTTTTGGAAAGTTCACTTAAGTAACTTAAATGCAAGTAAATGTTTATATATCAGTATACTAAATCAGCATCAGAGTCAGTTGTGTCCAAAGTTATTACTATCAGTTTTAGGTTTTAATGTTGTCAGTGAACTCGTTGGAACAAAAAGAAGATATTCTGTGAAGAAAAGGTTCAGATTCCAACCGAACATTAACATCAACTTTCAAATAAAAAATACATTACTTTATGAAACATCATCACGTTAAAAAAACCGAATTGATTTGTACTATTACCGAATTGGCTAATCCCAGCAGAGCAAACAGATACATACATTAGGATGTTAGATAAACACTTCGTAACTGAACTGGAGTTCAAATTTCAGGCTGAAAGTCCATGATTCTCATCTGATTGATAGCTTTGTTAAAGTTAATGTTTATAATTGTAAAGTTAACACAATGTACATGTTGTCCAGTAGTGGGTAGTTGGACCTGCCATCAAAGCTTTGCAGGTTTGAATCCCGGGCTGGTGGGTTCTACAACTGGGACCCCCAAATGCCTCCCCAACACCAGGGCCAAAGGCTGCTTGTATGTGTCACTTCACTTCACAATAAAGTAAATTAAAAAATAAAATTAAATTGAACCTTTATTAGTCCCTCATGGGGAAATGTTTTCTCTGCATTTAACCCATCTGATCAGACATGAACTCGGAGCAGTGGGCAGCCACGGTGCGGCGCCCGTGGTTCAGTATCTTGCCCGTGGACACTTAGTTGTAGAACTAGTTGTAGGGGGGATTCGAACCGGCAACCTTTTGGACACCAGTCCAAGTCCCCTACCAAGTAAGTGAGATTGCCAATATGGCGAACCAAAATTGTGTCATGCTTTTTAACCCATCCAGTGCACATACACACAGTGAAGTGAACACACGCAAACCCAGGGCGTCTTGCCCAAAGACACTTATTTGCAGAATTTGCATAGGTGGATTCAAACCAGCTTGAACACAAGTCCAAGTCCCCAACCACTGGACTACAACTCCCCACTGTATGTGTATTTTCATTGAATTGGTTTAATGCAGAGCACACATTTCACCGCCAAAGGGACTTTTAAGGGTTTCCCTTAAAGGATTAATAATATGTGCAATCACACATGCTTCATTAGAGGGATAAAATGAATAACCCGTCTCACAACAACATTTTGTGTCCCACTGTGAATCATTCTGCAAACATTTGAAGACCCTTGTATCAAGCTGCAATTGCTTTTATTCGTATCTAGAATATGAGGAGCTTATAGTAATAATAATAATAATTGAACCTTTATTGGTCCCTCTGTAAGGACATTTTTTTCCTCTGCATTTGATCCATCCCATCAAACACAAACTCAGAGCAGTGGGCAGCCCTAAAGTCAGGTCAACAAGTTTTATGTAGATAAAAAAAAACATTTTCTGTATATAATCCTATAAAACAAATTACAGTATAAGTGCTTCGTCAATCTGGAGGGAGAGTTTACAATATCTTTGTGGTTACCAGTTATCACCTACATCCCCATCTCTATTTCCAGTAATAACAACAACACACCAGTTTATCGTGTTAACCAAATGAGTATAATATCCATAATGGAAAATAAATGAGTAAATCTTGGAAAATCTCCATACAGAGCACCTAAGCGCCGACATTTGGTTAATTGAGGCTCTTTTAAATGTAAATTCAGATCAGCTGCATTTTTGTTACTGGCAATGAAACCAGCGTATAAGCATTGGGTTACATGACCTTGTTTACTTGGTTGTTGTTGTGTTTTTGTCTGCTTTAGGCCACAATTTAGCATGTTCAATCTCTTTGCATTAATGCTTGTTGTGAAGCTAGAAAAAAAATCGCAGTGAATGAAAACGATTTTGTCTTTTACTCATTCATTTATAAAAGTTGCAGACGTGGTTGTATTACATTTGAAACTACAAATACAAATGCATGTAACCCCCTGAACTGTCACGCTACTGGACATTTAAACATTTAAATTAAAACATTTATATGATTCATATTCTTATTGTAACATGTTGTATCTTTTCATGTCAGTGTTTTGTATTTTACTTCTGTATGTCTTCAGTCTGGTTTGGACAAGCATTTCCCTCACCACAGCTCACTCCCAGTTGGTGAGTTGACAATAAAAGTGATTTGATTTTAATGTATTAGATTATTTGATTTATTTGAATTATTTTAGCCTTATGTTAAAAATCCATCTTAAGATTCTTCCCCTTCTGGGTTACAGGACACCGGAGAAAATCTCAGTTTCTCAGACACATACAGTCACACTCTCTCTCTCAAACCTATCGGGAACTTATTGCTGCTAAATCTCTAGTCATGGCGAATAAAACATTGTTTTCGGAGGTTGTGGAAAAGGAGCGTCTAATATTGCTTTGTGGTGACAGTACCACCCAAAACGCCACCATGCTGCCCTCAAAAGCACAAACATATGTCATTAAAACAAGTATAAACATTTTAAAAGAGATTGCACAAAAATTACCGCTTGATGGCTGATTTAGTAATGTGTTCACTAAAATGCATAATTAGTTGTTTTCTCGATTTCTAGTCGACTGAAGCGAAGAACAATTTTAATGACTGTAGCTAAAATAAACTAATGTGACTCCTAATGTGTTTATTTTATTACTACTTTTCATGTTTTTGTAATGTGCAGAAATAAGGCCAGAACCTTGTTTTTTTCTTTTGGATATTAATCAAAGAGCATCAGAAACTAAAGAGCATTTGATTACGCTGTTGTGTAGTCTATCTTCAAGGAGCTTAAATTCTTGATGATGGAAGAAAAGGGTAATCTTAAATTCTATTGAGGTAATAGTGGCACAGTGACGCTGTGGGTAGCGCTGTCAGCTCACAGCAAGATTGACCGGTGCAACAACATGGTTCAGTGTTTCCCGCTCTGTGATTGGTTGGCAATTAATCTAGTGTGTGTCTCCTGACATCGGCCAGAGAGTTTCTGGGATTGGCTCCAGAACTCTGTGATGCATATGGGAAGGCAGCTCAGAAAATAAATGGATGGTATTAAGTCACTACTTGTCATCACGTGAGACATTAAAATGATTTCAGTATTCACGGAATAGTACACAAAACCACCTAAATTGTCATAAATTTTCAAACATTTTCAGGAAGCTAGAAATGGCAAGATTGAGAGTGAGCAGTGATGCTGGGCTAAGCACCCGTGTGCTTTGTGTGTTGTGTCAATATCATGTCAAAAGTCTTCAAAAGGGTGAGTGGATTCCTTCTATCCGAGCGGTTACTTTAAAACCAGAGCCACGGGCCTTTGATGGGACAAGAAACAAGCTTTTGCAATGTCTCTTTTTTCAATTGACATTTGAGATAGAAGAAATGAATGACAGGTAGTCAGAAGACAAGTGGAAGAAGGTGGGAAGGAGGCTGAATAAAGACAAGATAGCTTGCTGTGAAGAGAACACTTTTTTCTTTTAGTGTGTGTTTGATTTTGGCAGCTACTGTGGCTTCATTCCACAAAAATACATACAGACAGACAGACAGAGACACACACACACACACACACACACACACACACAGGCACACGCAAACATTTATGTGTGTTATGCACGCAGTGGTTATTTAACTTTTTAAAGCTTTAATATAAGATTGTATTTAATTAAACGGTGTTTAGATAAAATCTTTAATATTTATAATTTATTTTTTATTTAATCAATTTGTCAGAATTATTGCAATTTACTAGCAAGCAATGTTGCAAGTGTAGGCGAGAAAGGGCTAAAGTTGAAGAAGACTTTCAAGCAACATTTGTTGATACAAAAAAGTAGAGTAATTACTGAAAATATAGCTCTAATTGAGTTTGTTTTAAAACATAGATGCTCACTTCAGTTGTAATTATTATTTACGCAGAAAGATAAATACCTCATACAGTGTGTGGTGATACTATTCTTATTGGAACTATATATCATTGGAACTATTGGAACTTGAAGTATGTACACAAGACCATTTTACCTTCAAAATACAGGGCAAAATTACAGAAAAACAACTGATTAATTTTGGGTTTTCTGTGTTTGGGTGTGTGTGCGTGTGTGTGTGTGTGTGTGTGTGTGTGTGTTTCAGCCGGCTTAACCCTCATCCAGCCCCAGGTCCTTTTTCCCTGCATCATTATGTGCACCTTGATGTCCATAATGACCCCTCGGTGTTAGTCACTGGATCAAAACTGTGTGTGTGTATGTGCGACCTTGTTCAAACTCTCGGCACAGAAAGGTCACTTCTTGTCACACTGAGTCAGATGTGTTTAATTTAGTTCTTATCCCTGAGGCTGGACTGTCAGGCACAGGTTGCTTCTCAGTTCTGTTCTCCTGTCAGCAACGTTCAGTCTTCTTCAGTTCCATGGAGTTCCTCTGGTGAATTAGCTTTGACTTAGATCTGGTGTCTGGTCCATTGGCCCTACAGCACACCTGCAGCACTTCTGAAGGAACTCTGCTAGGAATTAGGAAGAGAAGGACACAAGAGATGAATGGTTGAACCAAAGAATAGGAAGATTTTTAAATAATGATAATACAAGTACCTCGGTCATTCACAGATGATCATCTGAAACCTGTTGCAGATCACGAGTGGTCTTTAATATCTGTCACTATACATTTAATGAAATGCAGTTTTTTAATGTAAACAAAAACAAAATTAATCCAGTTTAAACAACTAGTTGACTTCAATAGGATAGAAGAATTTTTCCACATTCATTGCCACAATAATTAATACATGCAAAGCTTGCCGGTTTCAACTGAACCCCTGAAGGGACCTGGAAGAATTTCTTTTGCGAGATATATATAGTTTTGCAAAAAAAAAAATCTATGTCCTTTCGAGAGCTCCGTAGAAAACTTTATTTAGAATTTTGGGAACTTCATTAGTTTCCCCCCTGGTGGAGACATTTGTCTCTGCGTTTGACCCATCTGAACATTTAAGTGTAATACACACAGCTCAGAGCACTGGGCAGCCACACGTCGCACCATCCGGGGAGCAGTATCTTGTTCAAGGTTACGAGTAACTTAACAGACTGGGATTTGAAGGTTACGAGAAACCTAACCTGGGATTTTAACCTACAGTACGACATTTCTACTCCAAACTACTTGACTGATTCCGGGCTGTAACTTTACAGACACTGCCTTCATTGAAGCATCTAGTGGCTATTATGCAGGAAATGTAGTACACTAAGGGTGCTTTCACATATAGCTTGTTTTAAGCGAACCGAACCCAGATTGTTTAAAGTGAGCCAGAAAGAGAACCAGCGGAAAGTGATCCCAGTCCGCTTGCTGTTCACAACCTAGTGGACTCAGAAAAAAACCCAGTTCTGTTTTCGGTCCTCTTCAGCAGTGAAGAGATCCCAGACCCTTTCTTGTTCACACATGAACTGTTCATTCCACGATCTCGCCCCGTTGTTGTACGTTGCTTAATGTGGTTCCGTCAATACACATTTTCTTCATTTTTTTGAGATCAAAAGAAAAACTTTAATTTATCAGGAATAAAAACGTTTTTTTTTAAAACCCCTTTTTATGGGTTGAGAAGAGTTGTCATGCAATCGTCAATCGAAATGCTTCATTTACCTTTGTTTTTCCATTTTCGCTTGCAATTACGTTTGTTTTATTTTTCTTTCGTTTTCGTTTGGTTTTCTGGCACTAATCTGATTCCATGGTTTTCTTCCCGTATTACGGTGACGTGACGGATTTGCGGGTACAGAAACCTTCGGGTGCTGCACGCGGAGTGAAGCGAACAGCGAAGTGGACCGAGATCTCTTCGCTTTCACATATCACAAAGTAATCGAACCACAAACGGTCCCGCAAACGAACCGCACTCAGACTACCTCCGGAGGTGGACCAGGGACGGATCGCATTCGGGAGCGTTTAGGGGGGTCTGAGATCACTTGGTGTGTTCACATATACGTCCCGAACCGCTCAGAGTGCGTTTGAAAGGGTTAAACGAGCTAGGTGTGAAAGCACCCTAAAACCACTGCCAGATTGAAGACATTATTTATAGTGAGTGACAATATCATTGTATCTATATAGATTTCGCAGAACTTTGGGGAAAAAAATGTGGCTTGTTCAGTTTCAAATCAAATGTTGGTTGAATTTGCAAATACATGAGGTGTTCATTTATTTGCTTGTATTACTCATTAGACTGTAAAGTGTACAGAAATACCTGTCACACCATGGTTTTAAGTTCTAATCCCAAGGAAAAAATCTAAATAGTTTGAATTTCAAAGTTGCTTTAAGATCAAAATGTTTGCTAAATGCAGAATGTCAAGATAATTTGAAACAGACTTGTATTTAAATGTGTTTTTCTCAGATTTACGTGCTCAATTAACAAAATAAAAGAAACTATTGATAACTAAAGAACTTATTATTTAGATTCATATAGTAATATATTATATAGCTCTGTCAGGGTTTGGACCCTCTGCCTTTCTGGGACTTTTATGTTGACAGAATTTAGTTCACTTCCTTGTTTATGTTGTGCCATATGTTTGAGTTTGAATCCATAATTTAATTCTGCCCAGGTGTTGTGTTGATTTCTGAATTATCTAGTTATTCTGTTCTTCTGTGTCTCGTTGCGTCCTTATCTGTTCTTGTATTTACGTCTTTGTTTTTCTTTGTTTATTGCTGGGTCATCTTGTTGGTGTTGTCTTATTTTGAGAGTTCTTACCTTTTTTATATATGAAGACACTTTTAGACATTAATTCAATACACTGCCCGTTTATACATTGCCTATGAATACTACAATATAGAGACATTAGTTGTCTGCTAAAATAGGTTCCCCAGTTTCTTTGAGCAAGTGTCAAACTTCAGGCATCAGCCGTTATTAAATTTCAAAACTTGCTCTTTGAGAACCTGCTTTGACAAGACAATATCCTCTACTTGGAACACCAGGACTTTAATTTTGCGGCGGTATCTCATTTTTACACTTCCTTCTGATCAGCTGAGATTGTATCTAAAGAGAACCTCCTGCCTGCTAGACAGCCAGCACCTCCAGATCTGATCATGTGCAGATGCTCTTTACAGATGTTGGGCTTCCTAGTACATCCTGCCAACTATTGCATTTAAGTGAAATTATCCATGTCTGCTGCAGATCACACGCTTCTTTCAGCCACATCACCTCCGCTTTTTGATTTCTGAAAAAAGCGGCGTTCTATTTTGGAGCAAATAGACACTAGTTGGAAAAGTGTCTATTTTCAAGACACTTTTCCAACGTTTACCAAAATGTAAAAAAATTATTATTTTTTATTATTATTATTAAAAAAAAGCATTATTTGGCATAGCATTTCAGTAACTGAAGTTTTTCCTCTCTATTTGATGGGAATTTGGGGTTTTTTTGGTATACATTTTCTTTATTTGTTAACCAGGTCTACAGGTTTCTACGCCACAGACTACAGTACCCTGTCTCAGGTTGTGTGGTTCATTGGTTTCACCTGTTTCTCATTTGTATTTTTATTTAAGTCTCACCTGTCGCTAAGTTCTCTCTCAGTCCTTGTATGGTCATTAAATGTACGTTTTGACTATGGTCCCTGGATTGTAACAGCAGGTTAAAGTTCAAGTTTAAGTTCAAGTTCAAGTTAATTTATGTAGCGCTTTTCTTAGTCCAAGACCAACGCAAAGACACTATGTGAAAAAAGTTAAAAGGGAAATGTCGATTCTTTATATGAGTTAAAAATATGGGGGCCGGTCAGTTAAAAAGGGAAAAAAAATATATATATATATATGTCCTGCGGAGACTACGTTATGTCCTGCGGGGCGTGAAGTGTAGTGGCTCTTCCTCTCATGATGACGCAGTGGCTCATGATAGAAAGCGGTTCGAACAACGTCGTCGCCGTCCTGGTGGAATGACACTCCTCCGAGCGACGGTGTCTCCATCCTGATGGATGGAAAATCTATGTTAAAATTGTATTATTATTATTATTTATATGTTAAAATTGAACAGTTTATTATGCATTACGTTGTTGAAAATATTTATGTAGCTGTTTAAATGTTATTTGGAAAATTCTGTACAATTTTGTGTCCATATATGAGAGTTTACAGAAAAAGTAAAGGAGAAAAAAATGATTTACATCCATTACAACACTTCAAAGTGTTTCACACTCTTTGGCAGTGTTTTCTTATCCAAAAGCTTAATGCAAATCTTATTTGTTTATGCAAATTTTTTTTCTTGATGAAACAGATGCGTTTTGAATTAAAGGGAAAACTGGATTGCATAAATCAAGAAGCTTTGAAACACAGTTATAATTGATATGGGGATAAAATAAAGATTTGGATTAGTCAACTGAATCGATTTCAGGATTTTTTGAAAGGATGTAGAGAGTTGATGGATCTTAAGTGCAGATCTTGTTTGCTTAGATGTTACCGTTTGACAGCTACAGCTACTTGATATCTACTGACAAACCAATGGCCCTTGATGTGAAAGATGTTTCTTCCTAGAGAGCGAGCGGGAGTGTAGGCTAAAGTACATAGACACTGTGCAGTCTATAGTTTCTCCATTACATGCTGGTGACAGCCACGAGTCAATAACTTGTAATACAGCAGGGTTTAGCCACAAATCCATCCATTGTGTTTGAGAATAAAGAAAAAAGGACAGAGAAATAAATTGAAGAATCTGTTAAGGAGAGATTCCTCTAAAGGCATTGGAAAGGAATTAACTAAGAGGTATACAACTGCAGGTTGTACCTAAAAAAACAGAACAAGTGATTGAAAAAAAGAAAGAAAAAATGTATTTGTTGATCAAATATCTATAATACTTAACACTAGCAATCTACCAATAATAATTATACTCTGTCTGTTTGTTTCTGTCTGTCTCCTAGTCACAACCTGTTGTGTGTCAATTCGTCTCTATTTGTACTATTTTGGGCAAAAATACTGTACAGTAAAAAACTAGATAAATGATAAATGTTATGTCAAAGGTGTCCGATTGTCGGTACAGGTATATTTTCCAAAAAATGTAAGAAAAGTACCATTAGGACCAGAACTGGTCAATACGAAGATTGGATTGGTTGATGGCCTGAAGGAATGTTGATTCTACACTTCCAATAGTTTGCTTGTGATTGATCGGCTCTTTTTCATGCAATGCATGTCTATGCTCTGGAAGATCTGACATGCCTCCCTTTATATGGTTCTGGTTCATTTGTCTGGTCTCTGCTGTGATCCACCCACAGGGTTTTCAATCAAGCTTTTAGCATGAAGCTTCCCAGTAATGGGCTGTGTAAGAGCGTTGACAGTCTGACGGATGCAATTAAAGCTCTTTCTCAGATGGCAGCAGAGCTTATCAGAGCAGAAGAAGGTCTTCACATGAACATCGATATGAAACGTCCATATCAACCCCCACCTAGAGTAGAGCCATCAATAGCCCCTCTTTGGATCTCACAATAAGGGCTGGATGTGATACTGGCCACCACTAGCATTTCCTGACATACCTTCATAAAACCAAATCCCTGAAGATCTAATCACGACAAGCGTGGCAGCGACTGAGCTGATAAGTATGTAAAAGCATCTCCGTTGACTTCTTGTAAGAAGACATGTATGCTTTGAATCCTCTGGGTTTTCTTGATTGCTATGCTGGATGGTTTGGAGTGTTGTTCTGGCAGTGTAGAAATATCTTATAAATGACATACTGCAATATCTAGCGGCTAAGAGTTCAAAAGCAACAAGGTCAGCACACACTGATGTATTAGATCAGAATTCAACTTGATGGGCAACACACGTTTAACATGGGTTACAACACGTTCAGCAGAGAATTCCAACAGTTTCACTTTCATTGATAAATGCTTTTGTAAATAAAAAAATGTTTCATGATTTAATGTACATATTTTTTTATTTCTATACAATATATGTGGTAAAAATAATATGGTGAATCATCATTGCATCTATAAGTCTCATGAAAAATACACGATCAAGATAATCTCTCTCCTCTTTTTCCATCCCCCTTCTTTCCTTTCTCACTACCTCTTTCCATCTCTCTCTCCCTCTCCCTCTCTCACCCCTTCTCTCTTCCACTCTTTCTTAGTATTCTCTCTCTCCCTCTCTGTATCATTTAGTTATCCCCCCTCTCGCCCTCTATCGGTCTATCTTCCAATCATCTCTCATTTCTCTCATAATCTCTCTCTCTCTCTCTCTCTCTCTCTCTCTCTCACACACACAAAAAAAACACTTTCCAATTTTTACACTCTCTCTGAATGTGATGAGATAAATGTTTAGTGTGACCGTAATTGAAACGTTGTCTAAAATGATTTTTCATACTACAATTACTCGCCACTTTGAAAATTTGCATAATTTTAATTAAATGTCTTGAAATGTTCAAATAATCCGAACAAACGTGTCACTTTGCCCTTAATTAATTTATGTTTGCCCTTGACTTGTCAGCACATACTTACATGTTTATTCATTATTTTTAGGCCTGTATTTTTTTAACCCCTCGAGGACAGTTTAGAAGTGAGAAAGGGTGAGTAGAATTATTGAATGCAAATTCAGATAGTATAATCTACTTCCAGGAAATGTGACGTTTATTAGCATCTTTGTGGGCAAATCTTAAACTGTTCTGCTTTTCTTTGGCCAATCACCGTACTGTGGATCAGTTGCCATGGCAGCTACTGACTGGATGGCCCTGCCAAGATGCTGACTGAGCAAAGAGGATGTTCTGATGTGCACTTAGCCATGGTTTGATTCAGACTTGCACTGAAGTGTGAAACTGGAAACATAGAACCCTTAGACTAATTAAAATCCCATTTGATCAGTGCAACACAGTTCTTAAAACAGAACGTCTGTTTGTCATCCCACCATATGTAGATCCAGTCCTGGAATCAGCACTATTTATACACTTGAGCTCTTGACAATGACTGTTTGCTTTACCTGCTTTGAATTCTTTCACACATGGATCTGAATAGTAAATTGTTTGGAATACAAAATGAGAGAAAATCTCAGCTCTTTTTCAAACAAGAATTGTTGACAGAGAAGCATTGGAAGATCCTAATTTTCAAACCGTGGCTTTGGCATAATTGTAATTACTTCACATCATTTCATTAATTAAGGGTAGTTAGTGGGACTGTGTCCAGACGCCAAATGAATTGCAACACCCCTGTTGCGATATCTTTTTATGGGTGACCGCAGCGAGGATGTTAATTTCCTCATCAGGTTAAAGATGAGATGAAATTGCATTTGGCATTCAATTGTGCTTTGAGCAAATATTAAATAATGCTCTCATCAGGTGAATGTCCTTGTGATTGTTATCACTAAAAGAATGTGTCTGTGAGGTGCATCATTTTGGCCTTTAGTCATGAAATAGCTTGTTACAAACTAGAGGTTTAACAATCAATTCACTTGCAATACAATATGTCTCAAAATTGTGTTCATGATACAATAAGCAATATGATATTTTGAACAAATATAAGACAAAATGTACCTTCAGAAGATCAAAATATTAAGTTTTAAGAAGCCACGGCTTAAGGCTACCCACTGCTCCAAGTTTGTGTCACTTTTATGTGTGTGTAACTTCCCTCGACTGTTAAATGGGCAGAACAATTTCAATATGGTCCCTAGAGGACATATTGATCCTCACTTTACTTTATTGAGATTTCAATGTGGTACATAACGACTTTACTCTTTAAATTCCCTGAATGTATCACAGATTGTTGCACACCTCCTTACAGATTGTATGATCCTCCTTGCCCCCAATTCGTTTTCAATTTTTCGCAGCTTGAGAATGTGAGTGTACATAAGTAATAATAATAATAATAATAATGAGTATTTATAAGGCGCTTTTCACAGTTTTAACTGTCTCAAAGCGCATAAGTAGCTATTCTCCCAAAAATCTATGTAGTAAGAGGACAATTTTACAGTTTACTAAATTATAATTTACAATAAAACAAAAAATTAGAACATTTTAATATATTGTATTGCAAAAACTACAAGATTTACTGAAAAGTAACAACTACTGTAACAACTGTGGTGGCATTTGTGGTCCAGCATCAGGGATCTTAACTTTCCACCCAAGCGTTGCAGGTTAGAATCCCGGTCCGGTAGGTCCTACAACTGACTGTCCTACAACAAAGTATCATTGAACAAGGACACTGAACCCCACATGCTCCCCATACGCTATTGCTTAAAGCTGCCCACTGCTCCGGGTTTGTGTGTGTGTTCACTTCATAGTACAATTTCTTCACCATTGAAATATTTGTTTCACCATTTAGAACATTCATCTGGTGTGTCTTCTAAAAAACAAAAGCTCATATAATGCCGAGATGTACTAGTCTAGTCTCAATGAGATACTAGTCTCACAATAATGCTCAAAAATTGCTCTTGCAACCTTTTTCATGCCAGCACTAGCCCTACACCTCAACTGAATCCAACTTTCCACTTAAGACGCACCGTGATGCTGCTCGCCATCGGCTCCCATTGAAAATAAATTATTTCCAGTCACTCTGACCCTCTCGCTATGTTTGCTGTAAACGCACGGTGAGTAGAGTGATTGGTGAGACCGTGGAATGCTGGCACTGGAGGCAAAAACTGTCCAAGACATTACTCTTGCTTGATACCCAACCAGATGGTTGTAAAGTGGATAAAAGAAAACTGTGTCCATTATTTAGACAAAAATAGACTTTTCTGAATATTAACACCAAATTGATCTACCTTTACATACATTTATTTCAGTCATTTAGAGCACAATTTACTCAGAAAGAGATTAACAACTTTTTCTTTCATCTAATTTTCTTTACCCACATGCCAAACATTCATGGATGTCATGGATAAAGTAAATGTCACGGTCCTCGGTGCAGACAGGAGCCGGAGACCGTGGTGAACAAAAAACGAGACTTTACTTATAAAACAATGACGCTAACTCACAACTCGGGACCACTTGGAAACATGACACAGGAACACGCGGGTGTGACGACAATAACCGACAAAGAACATGGAGACCGGTGAGACTTAAATAACGATACAAACGAGGTACTAATAAACAACAGGTGAGACATGAACCACGTGACTACACACATGACCGGAAACAGGAACAGGGGAATATGGGAAACATTGTCCGTGGTTCTGTGACATTACTCCCCCCTTCCGAAAGGCGGCTCCCGACGCCTTAGTCCACCCCATCGGCGAAGCGCCGGGCTCGAGGGCGCAGGGTCCGACTCTGGCCATGGAGGGCCAAACCCGAACTGACAGTCCCCGCACCAGATGGAACTCCTCCATGCAGACCAGCAGCGGGGGGAGGATGCGCGACGAAGGCCAGAGGCGATGCCGACGGAACGACGACCGGGGTGGAGCAGGAAGGCAGGAGCACCGAAACACAGTGGAAGGAGCGGATAACGCCCGCGATATCTGAGGTCCTAGTGGAGGAGGTCGAGGGAGCCCGACGACGTCCTCGGATGGTCGCAGGGTGGTGTGCCAGGTGATGTGAGACTGGAGACTGGAGGTGAGGATGCAGGGTCCACAGGTCCAAGGGGAGGGAACCAGTCCGAGGCCCCTGTGGAGCACAGATGTTCCAAAACGGGAGGGAGGGTGGGAATATCCCAGTCTCCTCGGCGGAAACTCGTGCCGAGCGAGCACTGGGACCTGGAACAGGGTCTCCTTCGCGGAACACTTTGCGAAGCGAGACTTACAGGAACAAGACGACAAACACAGGAACATCTGAATCGCATCTGTCCAGCTGGTCGCGGGTAATGACAGCGTCCGGCAGATTTCCGAGCTCGCAGCAGCAATTGGAAACATCCAAATTCGCGGGCCGTCCGGCATCAGTCTCGGTTGCAGATCTTCATGCAAACCGCTGTACATACCCCTTCAGTCTCAACAATCATCCGGGCTCGGTTGCGGTCGGTTATTCTGTCACGGTCATCGGTGCAGACAGGAGCCGGAGACCGTGGTGAACAAAAAACGAGACTTTACTTATAAAACAATGACGCTAACTCACACAGAAACTCGGGACCACTTGGAAACATGACACAGGAACACGCGGGTGTGACGACAATAACCGACAAAGAACATGGAGACCGGTGAGACTCAAATAACGATACAAACGAGGTACTAATAAACAACAGGTGAGACATGAACCACGTGACTACACACATGACCGGAAACAGGAACATGGGAATATGGGAAACGTAGTCCGTGGTTCTGTGACAGTAGATGTGTGATAAAATAATGAAATAAATAGATATAAAATAAATGAAATATTATCGTTACATGCGAGAGCTGGGTGTGGACAAAGAGCCACGCCCGAGCCTTATGAAAGGGAATAACCTGGTGACAATCAGGGTCGAGGTGTTTAAAAACGAACGGGTCCAAGTACTGGTGAGAATCATTGATTGTCTAATCTTGTGTGTTCTTTATTTCCTTGTCTACTTGTATCTGTTTGGATTATCTGGTTCTAATTGCCGCCCGTGTACCTGGTTTCCATTCTCATTTTTGCCCGCCATTCCTGGAATGTTCCCCTGTACTCACCTTTGCCTGATGGACTTAATATTAAACACTCACCTTTTGTACTAGCACTCCATCTTTTTTTTTTGTAATTCTGGGGCAAATGTTGGTGTTAATAATAAGTATGTTCTTAAAAAAGACCTAGACTTTGTTTTCATAGTTGTTTTGGTTTGACTTTTTAGTTGGACAATTGTGTAATATTTGAGAATTTGTCCAACCAAATGGTTTTTGGTTATCCTTGTGGTCAAGCAATATATCCATATTATTAGTTGCCTCTTGTGGCTGTTGCTTTTTTTCCTCTTAAGGGTTAAAAAAAACCCTTCCTTTTTAAGCCACAACTGGGTCATCCGCAATATCACGGTCTATATAAGGCCTACACTAACATGGCAGCAAGTTGAAGATATGAGGTTTGTCCTTATGCTAATCATGGAAGCTGTTTGTAACTGATGTCTGGTGGTAATTCAGAAATAAGAAATAGTTCTGTGTGATATATCTTCAATGCTGTAACTATGAAATGTTACATTTGATTGTTTTGGCCAATAAAACACTGTTTAGCATTAGTAATGTTTACTCATAAATTAGCCTTAAAGTTCACTCTACTGAAAACAAAACAGATAAAATAAAGGTTTAATAATAGGTCACATGTGTTCATACCTTGAGTATTTGCTTTTGTTGGTCAAATATAGCTGTTCTAATTAGCAGTGTCTACGAAGAAATAAAAAGAGAAGACGTCTTGGCCAGTCTGTACCCTGTTATCTAAGAACTGTCATTAGCAAAGGCTTTGTTTTGCTACGATTCATTAGCATTCCCGCTGTGGCCTCTTTACCTCTGCTACGCTGGTAGGAAGCGTCATGAGAAAAGCGCAGCCTACAATGTAATTAGCATTAGCATGTTTGTGCACTGACTAAGTGTGATGACAGCTAGGTTTAATGTGTCATAGTGAAACACGTTTACTTAGCAGAGTTTTTAAACGCAGGGTGCGAAGAAAACACTGGCAGGATTTGTGCTCATTGCATTTAATGAAGAGTTAGCAGAAAGCTAACTCAGCTAAGATGCTAGTTCAAGCCTGTTCTGGTGTTATTTTTGCCAGCTCAGTTATGCAATGACCCAATATTAAATATTGTCTTTAGATTTAGATTTTTAACAACAACATCAACAACAACAAAAACAGCAAATTAATGGGTTTTAGTAGGAATTTTTATGTTGAGTTTCAATACAACAAAATAACGAATTATGAATTAATCTGGAACAAATTCAGGTTATTCTTTTGTCTTTCTCTCTTTTTAATCTGTAGTTTATCTTTATGTATTTACCAACATAAATTAGGTTTTTTCAAAATCCAGATTTTACCAAAGCGACATACATAACAATACAATCAATGTACAACTTACTCTTCCTGAGATTGAAAACTCATGATTTGGTGTTCCGAACACCAGCGCCCTCCAGACTGTTCCTTCCCTTTCTTTTTTTTATGTAAGGAATATAGCAATGTATGAGCAGTCAAGAACATGTCATTATTTTTATCCAACAATAGTCAATCAGATCAAACTTGAGATCCTTTAAATCAAACTCTTTTAGGTAATAAACCCATGGCTTTGAAGTTGTTGTGGCCCTGTTGGGGTCCAGAGGAAAGTACAACACCCTAAAGCAATGGTTTAAGGCAAAAATCTCTTTTAAAGGCCTGGATTTGCCTCTGCTGTAGGCTGTTGTTCTGGTCCCCAAGGCCTGCTGTGGATAAGTCAACCAGCGAAACTACACACCTGAGAGACGCCTTAGGCATGTTTCTACATATGTGTCCTCAACAAAATTATACCGACCCATTTAGTATGTGGCCTGCTGGGCATAAGATTTTCTCTGAAAAAGGGATATATGGAGAGTAGAGATTGTAAAAGTGGCCCATCTGTCATTGCACGGACATTAGGTGCTCTGTGATTGGCTACATCTTGAGGTTCAAATTTTATAGAGCTTCTCCTTTGGTACCTCGCAGGACAATTTTCCACATTTCAATGCAATTTCTCCCCAACCTCTCACTCTCACCTAAAAAGCAAATGTCTGTTTCACACTCCTCTGACTCTTTGCTCTTTCTCAGCTCACCAGTCTGCCACAATTATGTATTTTTAATGACTGCTCTACTGACAAACCATCCAAGACTCATTATCCAAATCGACTACGAAAAGACCCAAGTATCAGGGGTACTGTGGATACAGGTGGAGCTTACAAACTGTAGCCTGGTTTAGACTCGAATCAAAGTGTAATTTTTCACTGTGTAAACAGCGAGCAGTATTGACACAGGCACAGAAATTGGCACGTGTTCTGAGTGAGAAACCTGGCAAGATACGAGCCACTGTTTAAATTGCCCAAGCTGTTGAATAGCTTGACCGGTTTCGGCACTATCGGGTACTTCTGTTCATCTCGGTCTGAAATGAGTGCACCCCTCCGGGCAGCACATGCCTTGTACAGGCCAGACCCCCACCTTTCACTCATCTTCTCGCTCTCTCTGTCATACACACACCCTGCAGTTAGGTTATAGTAATGAATTGTTCACAGGTGCTGATGAGAAGCCCTTGAGCATCACTGTGTAGACGGGATGTGCCAGACACAGGCCAAGTGGAAGAGAACAGATGCACTGCTGATTCCCCGAACACTCCATTCTCAATGTTGTCTTTCTCTAATTATGTCTCTGTTCATCCACTTCTCTGCCTAAAACACGGCCACTTAACCGACTACTGAAACTTACTACAAACCTTTATTTCAATCAAGCCAGTATGCAAAACTTTTAACTGTCTTTCTCAAGTAGTTTTTCGTTTTAAAGGAATAACTCGATAATAAGCAGAGGAGCTTAATCCAGTCTAGTCATTATGTTTTACATAATTTTACTTAGAATTTGTTTTAATCATTTTTGTTACATGAGCTTAAGCAATTATGCTTAAAAAACTCAAGAGTAAAAGTCAAATATGAAAATTAGTTCATCCAAGAGTTTGAAAATAAAAGGATTTACTGAATGCAAAGACTTTGGATTGCCGTTGTTGAGGCACCCACAGCCAGCCTGTTGTAATGATAGCTTATACACTTGAATGACTTGGATAGAATCAACACGGAGTGCACAATTTCAAAAGATGTAAAATGTTGAAACCTAGTGAACAGCAAAAATCATTTTAAGGCATCTATGTGCAATTTCTACAGATTTGTTTTTAGTAAATAATGTAAGGAAGAGGTATTTTGCTAGGGTTCACTTTGAAATAAAACGTCCATGATGCAAGTTACGCAGCTTGAGTGAATCAGTTCTCTTCATTTTTTTTGGGCTCCAAACCTCAAGTAGACAGGAATTTTACATGAAAAAATAGATGAGGACAAGACAGGTGGAGTGGTGACAGAAGGATTCTGGTGATTCTCTCTTTTCTTTTTATTCGTGACATTTTCAGAGCCTTTCCAACCTTCAAGGACACCGTACAGAACGCAGATGGCAGCATAACATATTTTGAGTTTTCCAGAAATTCTGCAGACAAAAATGTATTAAAAAATATGCAAACTCTGTATTTTCAGAACCTATTTTTTTTTTAAATGTGTGAGGACAGTACACACACACACACACACACGCACACACACAAATATCAGCCCGAAGCAAATCAGGTTCAACGCAGTTTCAGAAGTGGTTCCTGTCGTTACAAAATTCAAACCTACAACTATTTCCTTATGACCAATTTTTATTTTTATCTCTCCTTAAACTTTAAGAATAATATCAACTTTCCAGAATCTAGTGTGGAATTAGAGATGTAGAGTAAATTATATGATATACTGTATCTGCTTTTCAATTTTATATTTATCAATAAGTTTGCATCCCAGAAAATTTGATACAACCCCATTTAATTGTCAACACAGTAAGAATGCAGATGACAAATCACAATCTCTATTTTTTTATCCACTGTATTGTGATTTCCCATCTTGTTGTCGAGCTACCACTCTTTCTTTCACTCTTGTTCCTGACTTGCTTTTTCTCTTTCCCTTAAGGCTTATAGATTATGTTTTAGCGTGGCCAAAATTGCTCATTACTCATCTGCCATAAGGATGGATTAATGCTGCGGTGTGCAGTGGCTTTATATGTTGCCGTATGAGCACAGCGTTTTTCTCTTAACAGAAAGCACCAAACTGCGACCAGGCGGCTCATCAATAGCAACAGGAGTGACGTCCCATCAGTGTGGAATATTTGCTTTGTTTTAAAGGCTATGATAGCAGAGCGTGTTTCGGAACACAAAGCCACCTCCTTCTACTGTAAGACTGGCTTATATCTCCCAGAGGGGCTGTTCTCCAAATGGCAACATTTAAAACCCCCACCACCCTCAGCTCTTTCCAGGAGTCTATTCCACAAACCAGAGGTACTTTAAATGAGATTATTTCACACAGAGTGGCCAGTGACCCCTTTAAAAGGCTGTCCTGCGGTGTGTGTGTGTACACACACTAAATTATTTACATTGTGAAACAAGTGCGATACGCCCAATGAATAAATGAAGCTAGAAACGCCGAGCTCATCGGAGCACCATTGGCTGTGGCTTCTAAATGCATGTTAATCAACGGATAAATATTTTACCGGCTAATCAAGGATCGTGATTAGATTAATTTATATTTAAATCCAGTTCTGATTTGATTTAAAATCATTTGAAGTTGTAAGCACAGCTCTGGCTTGATTTAATTTCACTTTTATTTTGTCTTTACTGACGTTTAGGCCACATGAGCAGAACAAGCAATGGCGGGCATGATAATTAGGGTTGAGAAAATCGCTGGCAATTGATTAGAATGGAGTAGCGGTCAGGCCCTCTGTTTGGTCAAGCAGTAAATATGGAATTCACATCTCACAATGCACATTTCTTCAGCTTTCCGTTTATAAGTCGAATTTATTGGCACGGTTAACTTATGTAATTGATGTTTTTGTTATTTTTCTGCAAGAGAATGAAGTATGAATATGAATCTCATATTTATAGAACAACTGTCAGGTTGTCATTCAATTCATTCTAGCTGTTAGGTATGCTGTACATATTAAGCATTAATTGAATAATTGTGCAAAAGACACATTTGTTTCTTTGATTGGCCAGTTGCCTGCTTGAAGAGGTCTAGGGAAGTATTCTTAAAAAAAAAAGTAGGTGGCACAAGGGTAGCACTGTCACCATAGTAAAAAAAAAAACCCGTTTGTGACTCGAGGTGTGAGTTCATGGCCAGTGAGTCTCCAGTTAGTTCACAGCCTCTGGGTCTCCAGTTTTTCCCACAGTCCAAAAACATTTGAAAAATGTGTGTAGTTGAATTAACAATATTATATTTAATATGTATCACACCTGTGGATGTTCATGGACTACAAAACCCAGTGTCCTGTACTGCACACTGCACTTATCCAAAAATTAGCTAAAAATAATAATTTGTTTTTACTATCCCACTAGCTGTGGCGAGTTATAAAATGAACAGCTGGGATGTAAATATTTTTTTTTTCATCTTAATCTGCTTTAGACCAGATAACCCTCCAACTCTCATCCCAGCTGTTTTTGCAGCATAGTTTGGCGTGTAATTTTCTTTCTACACCAAACATCTCTTTATCTCTCTAAAGTTACAGCAGGCACATCTGTTCGCTCCTTGCTCGCAAGCTCTGGTGAAGCCAGTCTGGCAACTCTCGGTACATCTCTCTCTCTCTCTCTCTCTCTCTCTCTCTCTCTCTTCTCTCTCCCTCATCCACATACTCCCTCACTCAGAAGCGGCGGTCATGAGGGCAGCCTCTCGATGCTGGCATGCCTCAGCTCAATTAGCCTGCAGGGAAATGGAGGGAGTGTGCGTTTGAGAAAAGAAAGACGAGAGAGGTTCTCCGTCTGCCAAATCTCTCTCACGCTTCCTCGGGATCCCTGGAGAACCTCCGTGGGCTGTCTTTGTGTGCCGTCTGCCCAGCCGCTTTGTTTGTAAATAAGCCGTCTGGAAAATTAGCTGGGGCAGCCAGTCACTCACAGTTAGACGTCTCATCAGGCCCGTAGCATCTGAAACAATAGCACGGAGGATGATATGAAGTGAATGAGGGCCGGCGATGAAGGGGCTTCGGGAGATGACATGGCTGGCACGAGACTTTAATAACTAATGAATATAAATTGTCTCACATTTCTCTGACAAATAATCTTTTGTTGGCGATCTTTGTCTGGAGTATTTCCTTCAGTGGAAATAAAATCAAGACGTGACCGCAGAATCAGTCCTGTGATGAAATGGCAATCGAGAAGGACGAGAACTTTGAGTCTGGGACATGTTGCGTCTTGTCTTTTTGATGTGTTAGTTGAGCTGATTTCAGAGGTCCTGTATGAAGACAATGGCGTTTGGTGGCGCTGCGCCAGTCAGCCTGAAGAGTGGGTGCCAGAGGAAGCAATACCCGCAGCGCTCATAAATTATAGCCCTGTCTGGCTGGCTTTACTTTAATGGATCTGCAACTGCTTCTTATGGAGACTTTTTTCTTTCACTTGCTGTAATTGGCCTGAAGGATGATAATACTGTAGGTGAGTAATTGGAAGCTTGATGATGTTGGCATCATTATCAGATTGTTCTGTAAGCTCAGTACGGATGAGAGTGTGGTTCTGATTTGTTTAGATTAGAGTAAGAAGAATTCGGATTAGTTTAGATTAGAAGTTGTTCAAAACAAGAGTAAAAGTGTAAAATACTTTGTATATAACATATTTTCTATGAACGATGTCTATGAACCTTAAGTTAAGCTGTACTGATTGTTTATTTGATTGATTTGTATTTTTCTTTTTGAACATCTATCTGTCTGTCTGTCTGTCTGTCTGTCTATCTATCAATCTGACTGTCTGTCTATCTATCTGTTTGTCTTTCAAATCTATACACCCGTCCATCCAACCATCTACTCTTCGTCTGTCCATCTGTCTCCCACACACACACACACACACACACACACACACACACACACACAGACACTTCTTTTCACATATACTTTAGAAAAACAAATTATCTTCATTCATATCTAAGTCCATTACAGGGTTGCGGGGAGCTGGCGCCTATCTCAGCGTCTTTGAGCCGGAGACATGATACACACTCTAGATTGGTGGCCTTCCATTCACAGAGCGAGAAACACAGACAAACACATTCACACACTCACTCAAAAACAAATAATTTTTTTTCAAAATGTGTTTTATTTTTGTACATTTATTAAATTCACCTGTGCAATTATTGAATGAATTGGAACCTAAATTTTGATTTCATGTCATTTTACTTTACAGGTGGATGCGCAAATGATGTTCATTTTTGGTTGAAGTATCAATATATTTCTCCTATGTCAGTTTAATGTGCACAGACATGTGAAAGTAATGCTGACCTCCCTGAAGAGCATTCGCACTGCGTCGCCATCAACACATCGTCATTCATTTGAGTCTGTCAAGTTCTGGCTCAAGCCGTGGCGCTGTATCTGCAGCACCTCATTTAGCAATTGACTAGTTCAGGGTGAAAGAAAATCTCATAGGAAACCATCATTAGTTTTGTAAAGCTACTGTAGCTGCACTAAAAGGAAACTCCTTCACCCTTAATGCCCAAAATATGCAGTATCTGCTGCAGAAAAGCATTAAATCTTTATGAAGTGTAACTTTTTTTATTCAACTCTATCTTGTGGGTCGGTGTACCACTGGGCATTTGAATTACTGAGCAGCGTTCCGTCTCACCTGATTATGCGGCTTGGCCTCTGTATGCAAATAGTTCTCCAGTGCACCTCACTGCTAACCTCTGACCTCCTGACACAGTCACATTACGGTCACAATGTTAATCCTAACTAAATAAAGGAAAGAAAGTAGGATTCATTCTTCTTGATGAAAATCCTAATTGGGCAATAGTTAAATGAAAGGAAATTTAAATTGCAGAGCCCGTGAATATACTCTCAAATGGAGTTTGCATTGAGTGTTGCTACTAATTTGGCAAAATAAATAAACCGCTTCCTAAAAACATTCACCTGGTTGTAAACATGATTTATCGCAGGCGTTAAACTGTACATTATGTGTTTTGTTTAATGAGTTCTGGAGATGCTGATTATTTTACTCTGAGATGTGAGTTTTGGAATTTTCCTTCACTACAACACGTCCAACAGTCTCCCAACAGCCTTTTAAGCTAATTGGCTGCAATTATTTCAATTAGATATCAAAGATTTGTAGCCAAATAATCATTACCTTGTAATCAGTCATATGCGGTAGTAGTTTTTGAAACTGACTCTCAAAGTCATTTTAGTTTTAGTGCATTCTCTCTCTCTCACTCTCTCTCTCTCTCTCTCTCTCT
>CM051505.1:504989-530211 GCA_028031935.1 Paedocypris micromegethes
ACAGAGAGGGAGAGAGAGAGAGTCGTAATGTTCCGGTGACTATGTATTTTACGGATTCCCCTTTCTCGAGGTTCCGCTGGTGAAGTAGCCACGTTCTCAAATAAGGAACATTCCCTAGCCATTAGGGAAGAAACATCCATTTATTTTGAATCGGCATTAGATCGGAAGAATTGTTTATTATTCGAAACGTTGGGGATCATCAAACGAGTTGCTATAAACGAGACCCGGATTTTTCCACAATTTTGTGCGATTCGACATGATTGGCAGATTGGACCTTTAGCATCATACTGAAAATACCTGGGATTGCAGTTTCTTGTGACGAGTGGTAGTAAAAATTAATGTTCTGATGATTTGCAAAGGGCCTCATGAATGAAAGTGATCCTTAAATGTAACATACATTGTCTTAAGCCGCTTAATACAACGGGAAGCAAAAGATGAATGGAAGACTTGGACATCATATTTGCCCACGTTGAAACAGATGCAGAGTTGAGGTCTGCAGATGCAGAGAGATGTACATATCTTATGTGTGTTGTCCTTGTAGACTTTGGACATATAATGACACCTTTACTCCCACAAAATAAATAAATGAATAAATAAAATACTGTTCCAAGTAATCTGTCTAGAAGTGTACATGTTTTATCCAGGTGCCAGATGTTCATTGACACCTTCTGGATTTTAGGTCAATGGTTTTGTGTAAATGAAACATGGTTATTTGGGTTCACCAGTTTTTGATTCTATTTAAATTACAGCTACAGTTTTAAAATAACATGACCAATTCTTCCATCACTTATTTGGGTCAATACTGCTATATGCGCCATACGGCTAATTCTCTCACATATCATGCTGTACAGATCGTAGGCTGTGGTACAGTTGTTCTGGACTTGTGTGTGTGTATTTGCAAGAAGGCCTTTTCCCTTTGCCTGAATGGGCTCAGCAGGAAACATGTGCCATCTCCATGGAGACGGATCGTGGAGTGTGGGAACCCTCAAAGCCAACATTGTTTTGCTCTCTCCACTTTGTTCATTTATTCATTCTACAAGCTGGGTTTGTTTTGAGGGGATGCGGAATAGAAATCTCATGGGAAACGATGTGGTAAACTGAGACTAATGCATGACCTGCACACGTTTGTTGGAAGGGAATCTGACGTCCTTTTCCGGTTTTGTTTTGTGTGTTTCCGTTTCTAGAAGTTTTCATGTGTTTAAGAAGTTGTGATGCTTCAACTGGTGGGATGAAATTTTCAGGGTGGTATGTTATGATACCCCTGGAGTCTTAATCAGAGGAGGAAGTGTTGGAATTTCCCGAAGTACAGCCTTTTCTGAGCGGGATGTCCCCTCTTGGAATTCTATCTAGCGTAGTGGGGAGTTATCGACTGCCGTTCCTCGTCCCCTATATCGATCTGTCTGTTCAGTGTGACATTATCAGCTACTGCTAATTAGAGCTCCGGATTGGCCTCACCCATTGGATGGCATCTGTTTCAGGACACAACACCAAGCCTGAGGGCACAGCTGTTATGGTTAGAGCTGCAGATTTCTGCTCCAGATGTTTCACGCAAGGTCCGTATTTAAGAGTAATGTCAGCTGGATAGTGGAAAAGCTTGACAGACCAACAGTACAGCTATGTATATGATGTGAGCATCTTCTTGTATTTTACATGATACATTTACAGCTGATAGTAAGTATTTTTTTACACCGTGATCTTCTGTTTCAAAATGCTGCCACTAATTCGCACATTTGCGTAAAATATCATTTTAGAATTTTATTCAAATAAGCATTGCATTGTGAACTTTTTGAATTTATTTTACAAAACGATTTTAAATGTTTTCACCATAGGCAGCATGCTAGATTGCAGAATACAGGAAACCTCTGCTTTTGCCTGGTATAACCTGTGCCACTCATGCCTCAGTGCCACACTGTTACATCTGCCCAATAATCTCCTTAAAACGATTACAATCTGTCTGCACAGCAATCACGCTCCAAAAACAACACTGAATCATCAGATTGCATAAAGTCACATGAAAGCTCATGTTTATTTCAACTTTACCTTCTGAGTGTTACTAAATGCAGTTTTAGTCCAAAAATTCAAATTTTGATCATGAGTTTTTTTTCCTCCTTAATATTCAAAGAAAAGTTTCCTTCAGAAAACTAAACTAAACCAAACTAAAAATTGAATCCCCATGCCCTAAACAAACTCACCCTCCAACGGTTTGCGGTCACGTCTCTCAGTGTGGCATAAAGGAAAGCGATGCTCCACTGACTCCAACCCACCCGTAGAAACAAAGGCGAGTAAAGAAGCAGACAAAAAGTCAATGGTTGATAATTTAGTCCCACGAGGGTCTCGCTCCATAGTGAGTTATGTGCTGCAATGGAAACAAAGACCGAAAGGAGCTCAGAGATGCAGCGCATGCAACCGTCTCTGTGCATTAACACTTCAATTAAATCTTTGCTTTCAACCTTCTCATTTAGGACTTCTCTCCTGAGACAGACAGTTTCTCGGAGGCTCTTCTAGTGCTCATTTACAATGTTTTGTGCTTCACATCAGCACCCAATTGTATAGAATGTCTCATCTCATCTGACATTTAAAGACAGTGAAAGCGCATGAGAGATGAGAAAGGCGCATCGTTTTTTTTTTGTTCTAACCTAATTTCCAGTTCTGCTTGAAGAAGAAAGAAACCTTGAATTAGCAGGAATTACACATTTCCTCCCAGGGTCTCTTGACCCGAAGACCCTGTTTTTTTCTTTTCCTCCTGAAAACAGTTTAACTGTTAATTCCCTTGCTGTTTTCTTTTAAATCTGGGTTTAATCCGCTGTCTGCATTCTCTGGAGTGGTGGAGGGAGCGAGAGGGAGGGAAGATTCAGCGTGACCTGCTCGGTGGGCCCCGGCCGGCTTTTATTAGAGTGGGCTTTTGCTTTTTAGTATGCGCAAGCTTGCCTTTGCACCATTATCAAGCTGAAATGAAAGGCCGGTATTTCTCTGTAGCTGGAGAGCTGTGCTGCTCTCTTCCACCGTACTGAGAGAACGTTCCGGTCTCTGTGGTTCACTGCACGAAGGCACAGACTTGCGCGCTCAAAGACGAGAGGTTTGTTCTACTAACGTCAGCATAGATTTGTCAGTAATATGATGGCGTGCATATGCTGCCAGCTGGTGGTTTTCTCTGTCAGATGTTAGCCGGAGGGCTACACAAGCCGGGTCTGTAGTCAAACACCAGGGAATAATGGCAATTTTGATTGAGAGCTGATCAATAGAATGGCCTCATTTGGTGCATTCTGTGCACCCTGATGGTGGATTTTCGTAAGTCTGTGTTTTTTGTAGGAAAGGATGATATGTCGGAGGTATACATTGGTAAATGGGGACAGGCAATAAACAGTCAATGATGACTTGGCATTGGGATCGTTGTTTTCCAAAGAACTTGCACATGTTGTATAAGGTGTATAAATGAAAGGAGCATGTTTAGTCTAGAACAGGGGTGGGCAAACTTTCTGATTCTCTGGCCACAATGGATCCTAACATTTGACAAAGGGGCTGGAACGGAAGGAGATTGATGGAGTGCTTTGGAAACCTTGCTTCACTGGAGAATAAAAGACATCAGACAAGTCATCTTGGGATATGGAGGAAATATATGCTTGAATTCTAAATGAAAATGAAGAAAATGTTCAACAGAATATCTTTGGATAAAAAATAGCATACGTTCGTCTCATTTTTACAAGTTGAGGATTAAAACATTTAGCGGCTGTTGTTTGCCAATGCCTGATCTAGAAAAGAAAAATGCAATCTTGTGTCATTATATGTTCGAGAACTATGTAATGATAGTTCTGTAAAACTATAAAATGGTAAAAATAAAATGTGAGATGGTCAATTTTCTTTCCCATCCTGGATCATTTGAAAGCTAAACTTGTCCAAGATGTGTCAGCTGAACTGATGCACATTAGGATCAGAAGATTTGAACTATTGCCAAATCAGATTCATCAGCATCCCGCACCGAATGGTTTTAAAGTTGTGTGTATAAAATCAACCTCACTTGGAGACCACAGACCTTGAGCCTTGATACCACAAAGATTACCTGCCACCGACCTGCAGGACACTGTCTCCTGCTGATATTGCTTTGGCCTGGAGAGATTTCCGTCTCATTTTGGCAGTGCTCCGCTTTCTGTACTGCAGGAAACTGATTCTGTTATTTTGAATAGTTGCTTGGGAAATCTACTTGCCGGTTTTGCTAAAGACGAGCCCACATCTCTCCAGAGTGATTGCCTTTCTCTTTTAGAGTTCTGAAATGACCCTGCTCTCTCTCTCTCTCTCTGTCTCTCTCTCTCTCTCTCCCTCTCTTTCTCTCTTTCAGTTCTCTCTGTTTCCTGTTCTCGCTTTCTTGCTTGTATAGGGAATTCCATCAATGAATCAGTTTTTTCCCCCTGCTCTTATCTCTGAGTGCAGGGAAGGATTCGGAGTTCTGCATATATATGTGTAGAAGACAAGATGAAAGAACATTTCCCTCAGTTTTTTGTGTGTTTGATATAAAAGCAAGGGCTCTTTTGCTTGTGATAACACTCAGCTTCTGGATCTCTGGAGCACAGTCAGGGTCTAATACGCCGGCTTTATGGCTGGATGCACTGTGTAAATATGAGCACCACCATGCCAACTTTTACTCTGGTGACATGGCGTGTCACAATGAAGCTACTGGATCTGGGGTTAGTTGTGCAAAGGTTATAGAATAACCATTGTATATACTATTAAGATAAGCAGAGCGGACCGTCAACTACTCCAGGCTGGGGGATTAATTCCCATGGGAAGCCTGTTTTTTCATTCTTTGCTTGTAAATACTTTGCAATGAATTTCGGAGAAGAACGTCTGCTAAATTTAATTTATCTTGTTGGTGGATTAGTGTTGGGTTGAAGTCCTTCTTATCATCTGGTAAGGTTGTTCTTGAGCAAGATGACCACCATCACCACCTTCATGTTTAAAGGCTACCCACTGCTCCAGGCTTGGACTTTGTGGTTTGGATGCCTCATATTTCCTAGTATGATGCTGATCATGCATGCCACTTTCGCTTTCAAACTTTGTGTGTCTATGATCCAATGCAAAAAGACTCTCACTTTCGTGTCATGGGCATCTTCTGAAAGCAACGCAGAAGCACAATCTGCATTTTTGTGTGCAAGCAGAGTCTTCAATTAACTCAATGTGTTAATGACATTAAACTACAGCAGATAAGAGTTGGCTGAGATGGCCCTCTTGGAATTGATGGGGTCTGATTAGAAGGTGTTGGCTTAATAATCCAGTTTCTTTTAAATGAGATGCCCTCACACGAAGAAGAGCGCGATCTAACACACTCCGGCACTTGACAGGGAGATACTTGGATGAGCCCCAGCAGATTTAGCTAAGCCCCTCCCCGGTTTAATGACACTCGCGTACTGCTGATAGCAAAGTGGCACAAAGTGGGTTTAATGGAACAGGGCAATTCTAAAGACCATCAGGATTAAATTGGAATGAAATGATTTGGGGATGGGCAAAGAATGGGGGAGAAAATCCCCTTCATTTTATTGCACGACAAACCGAAATGGCATCCTGGGGTGACGTGATCAGGTTTTAAGTGTGTGTGTCTACATGAAAAATTGAGTGGAGTGGCGTGGGGGAGGGACAGACCCACTCATGTAAGGTTAACCGCAAATATTACCCACATTCAAAATGTGTGTGTCTTTCTGCATGTCTGAGTAGAAGAGAAAGGTTTTAGAACACAGCTGTATTTATTGCGTGTGTGTGTGTGTGTGTGTGTACTGGCATAGATGCCTGGTTTGGGTCAGCGGTGGGTTATTCAGCAGACAGCTGGACCTTCCGCTAAGGGAATGCACAGCAGGGGTCTTTATCCTTCACATGGACTTTGCCCTTCCTGTCTCTTTTAAGCCTGTTTCAACACCTCAGCGAGGCATCATAGCTTGCAGGAATATTCATTTGACGTTGCCACTGCATTATGAAAGCAAAACAGCCCAGCCACATCTTACTCTTAACAGTCCTGGCTTTCCTTTAACTTTACTGTTTGCTCAGATTGGGTCAGAGAGTCACTCAGTTATCCTGAACTTCATTCTGACCTTCCCTGTGCTCAATGATATTTCATACACAAATATGCAGGTACTTTAGTTCCAGTTATGTTTACACAAATGCACATGAGGAAATTATGGTTCTCTGTAATAAAGTGATACCTCGATTTACGAATGTCTCTACTAATTTTCACTTTACAATGAGCGTTGTCACGAAATCTCATCTCGTCGACATCTCTCGTTACAAAATTGTAAACAGAAAATAAATAGTTGTTGGTTTCAGAGATCTTGCTTCCAAAATACAAAATAAGTTGGTCTTGTTACCGAATGGCGCTGTGTTTTTCCAAGCAATTGAGGGTAGTAAAGCGTTCTTTTACTTCTCTCCCAGTGCCTGCTTGTGAAGTGTTGCCACATAGAGCCACTGTTTTCTGGCACAAAAGCCATTTAAAAAAACACCAGACCCCACAGAAAACCTAACAATCTGGCTACACCACACGCTGATCAAGCCTGGTAGTTCTTCGAGAGTGAGTACGAGAGTGCTGCGTATTCTCACGCTACTGCTTTAAGTTCTTTTAAGTTCATTTGTTTTATCGCGTGCTCAGATGACAACCAGAAAACACCAAATGGATAATAAACAAGAGATCGGCATAACCCGGGATCGTAGCCGTGCAGTACCTTGTGTGTGTTTGTCATTTCACACTGATCGTCTCCTCTCTCACTCCATCTACAACTCTCACTTTGTTAGCCGTAAGACCAGACCATTGCGAGAGTACAGAGTGTATCTTTAAGATGTCGGAATGACACATGTGGAAATGACTCCAGGCCTGGGGGCCAGATCTGGCCTGCCATGTCACTTTATGTAGCCCCCAACAATTTAATTGAGGTTTTATGTTATTTTTTTTCATTAACTTTGACAGTTTGCTCCTTCATTAATGGAGTCATGTGTGTTTTCATAAGCTGACAAAATGTAAAAGGATTTATGTCAGAGCAACAAGCACACTGCAATTGTCACTTGAATAAGTTATTATAAAACAATTGTTTATTTAACAATTATAAATACATTTTGTCTGAATTTACAGATGCTTTGAACATATTTTGCAATTTACATGCAAAACGCGTCCCACCTTACAAAATGTTTGGTCCCACGTTACAAAACTGCTGTCAGCACAAAATGTTTGGTCGCTTTACTCAGCTGTAACTCTGTACAATCTCTTTTCGCTGTTTTTCATTATTATTGTTATTGTTGCTTGTGGATGTTTCAATTTACCCCATGTGGGATCAAAAAAGTTAATTCAAATGAATTTCGTAAATTGAGTTTCCACTTTATTTAGCCATGGAATAAGCAGCTGAAGGAAAAATAAATAAAGAGAGAAATGCATTGACTGCCACATTAGATTCAGCTGATTTACTGGTCAAGCTCAACGGGAATGAGCCATTGAATTGTTTGACCCTCGTGTCCCCCATCCTCTTAAGATTTATAATTTGCCTTTGATGCAAACAGTTCAGGGTCCGTTGCTCCTATAGAGCCCAGATTAAGTGTACAGGTTAAGTCACTTCTCTCTTTACCCACTCCAGATTCTTCCACGTTTCTTTTTGAACCTTTCTTCATTGAAATAGCCGAACTAAAAATGTCAACTTGTAAATTCAGTTTCAAATTCAGTTTCATCCGTCATACCTCGTCTGACTCATAGCAGCATACGGAACTGCTGCACGTACTGACCACCAGCAGCAATAATAGAAGCCACAAAGTGATTTGAGCCTGAAGCAGGTGGTCAGTTTGAGGGTCAGTGCTGAGTCTGAAAGAAATCAATATACTCTCCAGACTGAATAGAGGAGGAGATCAGATTCTGGGCCTGCAGGTAGGAATGCTCTTTAAATGAATGTGATTTACCTGACACGATAGAGATGGTGATGTATGCTGCACCTGAGAAAGAGAGCCAAATCTGCTCTGCCATTTATACAAGCCCTCGTTCTCCCCCCTCTCTCCGTTCAGTCCGTCTCTTAAGGAAATGCCATTTAATGCAGTGATATATTAAAATAGCAGTGAGCGGAATACTAATAGTGTTATCCCTGCTGGAGCCACCGCTGGAGGAAAATCTCCCGGTAAGGCTGAAAAGATGTTGTTTTTGAAGTATGTGGGAGGCCATTTTAGAGGCATTAATACACCGCCAGATTAAGAGTGTCACCGCTGCTTTGTAGCACAGGCTAATAGACTTTAAACTTAATCTGCCTGGTTACACGCGCACACACACGCACTCAATAAATCGCTTTTTCAAGTAACAAAAACTGCTGCACATCTAGTTTATTAACCCACATAAGCCTTACTACGCTTTCTGGAGAGGTGAAAATAATTTTTGAAGTTTAGAATGTACTGTATTAGAAAGAATGTGTTTTTGAAATATATTTTGTCTTATGCTCTTCACCCGGCCGCCACGTCTTAGGCTGCCCACTGCTCCGGTTTTATGTGTGTATGCAACTTCAATAGATGGTTAAATGCAAAACACAATTTTGATATTGTCCCTAGTGGCCAAAGTGATAGACTCCCTTTATTTATTTATTTTTAAAGGCAGAAAATTCAACGTCTAAAAATGTCATTTTGAAAAGACAGTTTTTGTTTTACACATACTAGAGCTGCACGATTCTAGATAAAATGAGCTTTTTGCTTATATGATCAAGATTCAATTAAACCTTTATTAAAATTAAACCTTTATTAAAATCAATTATTATTGAAACTATATCAGCAACCAACTATTCAATACTATACACGTGAGTGAGTTTGTCTCTATGGCCAATAGTGACCATATAAAATTTGTGCTGTATTTGAAACATATTTGGATTTCTTTTTTTTCTTATATTTTTATTTATTTACTTATTTATTCCTATACATTTTTATTTTCTAACTTTTTATTACTACATATTTATTGTGCTTTTTTCATGAATGGAATCTAATCAATTAAGCTGCAGATGAAGCTCTGTGCAGTTTTGCACAGAATAGAGACCGAGTTCTTTTAAGCTGTAAACAGGGTTATCTGTTGAAAAAGCAGAAGTCGGAAAGAGCTGTCGACGGGCGCACACTGAGAGAAGAGGGCAATGCATGAAAAGCTACGGGATGAATTGGAGGAACTGTGAAGCTCCTGTGGCGAGAGCAATGAAAAGACGAGCAGAGCCTTGCAATTTCATAAGGAGGTAAACCTGAAGAGATTGAGAGATTGGATTCATTCTGACTGCTAAATGAGCTCTTGAAGGGCTGAAGTGACACGACACTACCTCGGAGAATCAGACAGACCCGAGCTCATCATGCCATTTCTCCTTTTCCATTTATGTCATCCATTAGCATGGAAATGGCAAGGGAAGTGGTGGCAGGGACCTACACGGCCAAGGCTTGGATTTGCAAGGTCGGTTTGTGTGTCAGAGGTCATTTCATTCTTGAACAAAGGTACAGTTATTCATGTTTGTTGGGGATGGAAAGAGCAAGACAACTAGAGAGCGGTGGCAGGAAGACAAACAAATAGATATATAAATAAAACACATTTGCTGAAGTCAATGTTAATAGTGTTTAAATGTTTTTATGGTGATGGTGAATTCACAATTTGATTTAATTTCTACTGTGTTTTTTACGCAGAGCTTGAAAGGAATGCATATAGTTGTTTATTCAGCTTTATTGACTGTGTAGTGTACAAAATATTTGTAAAAGATTTGAACAGAGCATTTTAAAAGTGATGTGTTTTTTCTTTTATAGTACATTTTCAATAGAACTCTAGCAGGACATTGGTTGTTTTGCTCAGAGATGAGGGCTTACCTGTGTATTTGAGAGAGCACAGGTATATTTGCTTGTCTCCAGATGTCACAGATGTTACAATTTTTTCTCCATTCATACACACACACACACACACACACACACACACACCGCACTTGACTAATTACTTTTCACACTAGTGCTGTGCACACAGAGACACTCCGAGAGGTGTTGCATTACAACCACTTTCAGTTTATCTTAATGTCGACTCAAACGCTCACACACAGACTTGCACTTTCACAGCAACTTAATCATTTCACACTCTTATTACCTCTTTAAGACAGACACACAGTCTAATTGAATAAGCAGAAGGTCTTTATATCCGCAATCTACTGCACTGGCTCTGACATTTATGATTACAAAAAGCTAATTCATTAAAAACTCCAGTGAAAAGTAATGTTTCAGTTCCTAGTCTGAGCTTTATTTTGTATAAAGGATTGAAATAGTTGATTTCACCGTATATTTGGCTGATTTCAGGTAGATTCTACTAAATCACTGCAAGTGATGGCCGCAGAGTTTAATATCATCATCTACACATGGACCAGAATGAATTCATTTAATATTTAGTGCATTTTTTTATTTGAACAATTTAGAATATGTTTTGTATTTAGATGTAGGCTTTATACTATTATTTAATTATTTTTCTAAAATAAAAACAAGCAAACATATATTTAAAGAAAAATATACTTTATATATTTGCCACTCAGTAACACATCTCTCTCTCCATCTCTCTGTCCCTCCCTCTCTCTCTCTCTCTCCTCTCTCTCTCGCTCTCTTTCTCTCACCCGATTGCATGTTTGAAGTGGTCTATGATGGTTTGGTAAATGAATGGCCTTTTTTCCAGGGACAGAACTTGCACAAAGCTCTCTCTCCGTCTCAAGGACAGGAAGCTTCAACAAAGAGAAAAGCGCTGAATGAAAGCACAGAAAGAACTGAGTGATTGTTGTTTTCTACTGGGTGCAAAACGAGTGAATCATTCAATTTTATCCAACTTCCAAGAGTGGTTTCTTTTTTCGCCACGGTTTGCCGGATGATGGCCAGAGAGTTGTTCTTTTTTGGCAATTCTTTGTTGGCAAGACAGATTCAAATAGTCAATGTTTGTCTTATTTTATTTAGTAGCAGTAGCACAGTGAGAGTGTAACACTGCTTTGTTCGGTTCTGTCAAGTCTGCTATTATTTCTACTGAAATTATTCAAATCGCAAATGCCCAAAAAAGAATGTCATAGAAAAGTCTTAATGTAGCATTACATTTTAAGTGTACTCTACTCAGCATGCTTCTGCGCTTCTGCCCCGCATCCCAATGTAGGTCTCGTTTCCCGTCTCTTCTTGAGCGCTGTGACACACTTGGCAATAGCTGCTTCTGCGTTGGAGCTGCCTAATACAGAAGCAAGTGCAATGTGAAGGTGAAACGTGTGTGAGACGCAGTGAAAATTCTACCAATGAGCAGATTGTCTGGTGGGATATGTTGTTAAGTTAACTTTCATTAAAGGGAGCAAGCTTGTCGATTTTAAAACACTACTCCTTTAAGAATTTGACTTCTTGCCATATTGTCTGCATAACTCTTACCTGAGGGCAACATGAATGTATCTCTCACAGAAAGAAACCCATCTGGAGGAGGAGGAGGGGGAGGGGGCAGGGACCGGAATACATTTAACTCTTTAATTAGTCTTAATGCACATGAAGCACCTTATCAGCACATGCCTCCGAGGGCTTCATCTCAATCTCTCTAAAGTTTTACAATCATATCAGAACAAAACTTAATGCGTCTTGAAACTTTGATCTGCTATCAGAGCGTTTCATTCAGCCCTGAGGTGTTTCCTTTTTAGGCATTACTTTCTAGAAAACGCTCTTGCAAGCAGATTTGAGAGTAATGGGAGCCACGAGACATAGAAGTGGTCTTTGATTAAATTGTTCCATACCAAATCTCGCTTTGTCTTGTTTGGTGGTGTAAAACTTGAGCTGAGGCTAGATATCAACGCTGCCGGATTTATCAGCTCAGTCATTTACTCGAACGCTTCACTATTTTCTTGTACATTCTCACCACAGCACATGTGCACAAATACTGTCGACATGCTGGAGGCTTTTTGTTCCACCATTTTATTATTAAAAAGAGTGAGTCTCAATCTAAAAAGCTAAATAAATATATACATTCCAGTATGGTTGGGCAATTATTCGGAAAGTAATCGAAATCGACATTCAGAACTTATAACTGACAAAATTGTTCCATATCAATTATTTAAATGTATTTATCTTTAAAAAACACTACCGCGTGTGGAGTCACGTGACGTTACCCTTAAACTTAAACAAAAAAACCCCCACAGTGGTCTCTGTTGTTTGGACACATTTTAGCAAAAGGCGTCCGTAGAGAGTAGAGACACTACAAAAAAACAGTTTTGACGCTCAAAAGTAAATATGCCGTGCACCTTATCAGAGCGAGTTTTCAATTTGGGTGGAAACATTGTAACAAAAATTATTGAAAATAATTTAATCTTTTGCCAAAAGTGGAAGTTAATTATTTTTACTATGTTATAAGAACAACTGAGGGCAAAAGAAAATTAATAAATTAATAATGTAATTGTTCAATAATCGCAAAATGTTCAATTAATTGAGATTTGGAATTTAGGCCGATCCTTTATAAAGTGGGAAGCATAAATGCGCTAATCCGTGCCTAGCCTCTATAATAATGTAATCAAATTGGTAATACATGTAATAACAAGCATGCTACATAAAAGTTGTTTTGTTTGCCTTTTGGTATATAATAAAATAAAATGAATTCAGGGGATAGTTGTCTTTCGTATCGCAAAAAAGAAGTCGTAACTAGGGGTAGGATTTTGCGCTTTTTAACGGGAGTTTTTCGTAAATCGAGGTACAACTGTATGTAAAATGATTAAACTGAACATGTTTTTGTAACTATATTTTAAAAGCACACAAATACTGATGGTCTGCTATTCTAACATGTGGATTTTTCTCTGTTGTATCACATGTTAAAGCTGATTCTGAATTCATTCAATCTTCTTCTAATCACATCTAGACGAGCTGAACCAGACTGGGCTTTCAAAATGGCACTAACCGACTTGTAATCAAAGAACAGTCTCTGTCTCACATGCCGGTCTGGCCTCCTGACAGAACTGTGTGTGACCTGTTAGGTCTTCTCTGTTATTACCCGTAACTGTAGGTGGAGCGTTACGTTCCTCTCAGCAGGAAACCACAGCTTTGCTTTCTCCTCAGGCCTTCTTTACAGGGATGCATTAAAGAGGGAATCATGTTCTGCAGCAGCTGTGAAAGCCTCCTGACCCACGCATTAAATAAGATATGGTTCGCTTTAATTAGAGCGGCACAGAGCGCAATATTAGCTGAAAGAACGTTTCCTGCTGCTAGCTTGGCGATGAGCCACGCCACAGTTTCAGCTTTTCCACAAGTGCTTTGGATGGCACACAGGGAATTGCAGTGAAAAGCGAGATTTGATTCCTCGTTCAGTCCTGGTTCTGGAGAAAGTGGTTACTTTCATTTTGACAACCAGTTTGACCCATTCAGTCACTCTCGGGAAAGCTCAGAGCAGGATTTCAACCACTTGGCGCTCTAAATCTGTGCTACAGATTTCCGAAAATTGTGACAGAAAGAGTCAACCGGCCTTATGATGCAAATCCTCATGGCTGGCGGATCCTCAGGAGTGCAGGGAGCAATCCTACGCCCGAGGACACGACGCGTGGGAGCACGTACATGCGCCTTTGTGCTACCTGCAGTGAAACGCCGCCTGTGTGCATTTACTACGGCAGGAGCAGCAGCGTACACGCGTACGTGGGCGTTTGTGCTGACAAAACGGGCTGCTGTTTGTTTATTCCAGTCACATCTCTGACTGCCAGCAGTAGATTCTCCCCTTTTCAAGCCTGCTGCCTCGCGTCGCCTGCGCACTAGCTGCAATGCACAGCACCATCATTAGCACACAAAGCAGGATTGATAACCTATACTGCAGTGCCACTGGGCATGGAGAGTGTGAGCAAGCCATGTTTGCTCCCTAACATGCTCATTATAGACCACAGAGGATCTTTTTCCACATCTCATAGACCAAATCACACACATGCCTGAAAAACGAGGAATAAAAAGTTGTATTTCTCGCATGATGGTAAATTATTGTAAGAAGGTGAGGTGTCTGCATTGTCCCCCACACTTTTGCTTGTGACTGTACAAACTACCCAAGACATTCGAAAGTTGACCTGTCGGTCTAAACGTATGACAAGCTATTAGTACGTAACTACTAATTAAGGAATAATTGACTTTATTAGAAAACAAGTTTTTACTGGTATTTACAAATCTAGCTGTATAACGTATTTACATGAATATCAGCGCCATTTGTTTTTATTTATATTCTGAAAAGCTTTGAGGGTTGCTTATAATCGCCCATTTTTTCATATTTCAAGTCAGGAGCAATCACAAAAAAATGGAAACACGATGTCGTTATTCAGTGATGGGCGTGTGTACTGCATACTCTGTTTTTTATTTAAAATAATGATACAGACGTGCTTATTAGCTTTTATTGACACAATAACAGAAATAAAGAAACATTAATGTTGTGTAAACATGTAAACATTAATGTAAACATTAACATTAACTATGCAGTGACAACATACAACTGGGAGAAATAAGATTTAAGTACAATCATTCATTTTTGATTAGACAAACCATATTACATCCGGTGTATACGTGCTAACGACTAACAGCTAGCGTCCATAAGAGTTTTTAAGACTAGAATATATTTTATTTGATCTATTATTTAAGTAAAAAATAACGGCATTGAAAAACGACAAGTTTGGTAATTAAAGGAAAAATAGTATTTTTAAGAGTAAGTTAACGTAATTTAACCAGCAATGTAAAAAAAGAAAATTCCTCCATATAGAACAAGTATCGGACTAATTCAGCCAATCAGTTGATAGGCTCAACTATTGTATAAACATTTGTGTTGTTTGTCGAGAAATTATGATCTTAACTAGTTTAAGTTTTATACCAATCTTAGTGAGCCAAAGAAACATGTTTAATATATTGGCAAATGCATAAAAATGTTTTTGTTTGTCGCTCCTAATTCTTCTCCTGATTCTCTGAGATATGTAAAAAAAACATTAATGACGTCTCCTGAGTTTTAATATTCCTTGAGCCGACAAAGACCTTAACATGTGGTGACACTTCATTGGTTGGCTTTATAAATTCTTTCTGGGTTTTGTTTTCAGCTTGATTCCCAGCAGACAGTGATAATCTGTTTGGGATTGACTGAAGGGAGAATGGTGTTGACAGGAATTGTGTCAGATGCTGTTATTAAGCTCTGCATTCTCTCTCAATACAAAGCCAAAGGATGCGTTCATGAAAGTACACGTTATTTCGGCTCTGTGACAACTCGCATATCCATTTTCCTTCATCAGTGCAAAATGGTAGAACCTGAAAAGAGGCTTTGTGTATTATAATTAGCCCCAGTGCAACAGTTCTGCGTTTTGCAGCCCCCTCTGAAGTGCTGTAGGTACCTAATGGAGGTTGCGGAGATGGTCTGAGCGACTGATGACTCCATCACGCTGGTTGGCTGGATAGCATCTCGGTGGCGGTGTTCTGATTACATTTGCCTCTAAAGGAGCTTTTTCAATGCATCTAAGTGATTGCTCAATATGATCCAGATTCACATTTGATATAATCTGCATCAGCTTTAAGACCTTTTACTCGCCTCTGAAATCATCTCTTTGAACTTGGACTAAATTGGACAAGACTAAAGCATGACATTTGTCACAAGTGCAGTAAACGGCAAAGTATCAACATCACAAAGAAACCTCGGTAAAAAGTGAGTGGTTTTCAAATAGGTCTCAATGTAGCTTTATGGTAAAAAAGTGGTGTAATTTAACAATGACTATATCAATGATTTTAAGCAATTAATTTTGGCTTTGAGCAGGACGAAATTTATAAGAAAACTTACGACTAGGGAAATATTGAATTAACATTGGTGCAAAAGTTGTGATCGTAGGGTAAAAAATGACAAGAATGTTGGAAACATCCTTTAAATGAAAATTAATACCACAATAAAATCTGTAAAACACTCAATGAGTCCACAATCTGCTGCTTTACATCCTGAACCTTCAAATGGCTGACCGTCTTTGTCCCACATCAGTCTGAGAAGCTTTGTTCTATAGTGCAACGTAGCCGCAGGCTTTCTGAACCACATCATGGGTCTATTGAACTCCATCTCCCACAAGCCCCACATCACACCTCCTCTGTGGATTCAGCTCCGAGTTCATCATGGGATTCAATCACGAACATTCACTGCGTGTGTGTGGGTCCTGTATTTTGCCACTTTGATCTTCCTCCTGTTTGACGTCTATTAAAGACTTCATGACCTGAACTAGAGCTGGTTTAACGATTCTGGATAAAATGAGAATCTGAGAAATGAGAATTGAGATTTTTTCACGATTATTTTAATTAATCAAATATTGGTAAATACTATTTTTTTGGGTCTCACTGATGAAGCTCACTAGCATGCAGAGTTCCTAATGCGCCCAGTGTGTGTTCTTCTTCATGGAAGTGGAGTAATGTCCCCCAGTAATGGCCATGTTTGCTGTCTGGGCTTTCGTACCTCTGGATGTTCCTTCAGATTAAGCGTTTTGTGCGAGGTCTGCGGGTTTAAAGTTATAGGTGTCATTTTCTCGTGTGGTGCCTGAGACGTGCCATTACTCCAGCTTCTGCTGCTGTGCCCTTGAGTGAGATGATTTGTGAAATGCTGCTTCAGGGTGCCGGGAATGCTCCCTACTTTTCCTCCATTACTCAGTCGTGTCTGTTTTGCAGCAAATATTTTATTGAAGATGAAAACGTGAAGGCACCTCTTTTCTTGTTCACTTTAAGACCATCTGTTTCGTCCTTTTTCTTTGTTATCCACATAACAGCGGTGGAATCTTTTTGTGAGGTCGAGCGTGAAATTTGGAAATGAATGTTTAAGTCGTAGAAAGAGGCGAGTGATTGATCCCAGTCGACCGCTGGATCTTTAATGATTAGCAGCTTGCTCCAAGGCAAAGGTTAAACGCTGAACAACTAGCAGTGATAAAGTGTTCTTTAAGCTAACCAATTATCTGCACTTGGCGCCCCATAAAATATTTAACCATCTGTTATCGACTTTAGATTAGGAGCAATGACAGCTTCCTTAAAAGGCCATATTCTCTACTATGTACGTCTTACTCGTCTAATTATTGGTTTGCTGAATTTTGATAATTTATCCTTTTGTACCATTTTGTCAAATTTCATGGCTGCTTCAGAGATTGGGAAAAATAATTGTATTTTATTATTTTTACTTTTTCCAGTTGCTTGTTAATGGCAGTTGTGGTTGGTCAAGTTTTAAAGTTAATAATAAATTGCTATTTAGCTTTAGGAAATAAGTGTTTTGGCATTTTATGTGATAATTCTCAGGGCTTGGTGCTAATGCTCCATCTCCTAGTGAGCAGTGCATTAGCCGTTTTTAACATATTAAACAATTAGCGCATCTTTAACACCTCGGATGATCAGTCAAGCCCCTAGTGAGGTTTCTCAAGACGTCTTATTTGCGAGAGACTAGCAGGCAGACTGTTGCAGATGTCTCCATTATTTAACAGATTCGCCGATGCAGAGGTGATCCAACCTGACAGAGACGGGCAGCTGTTGTGTTAGTATTTTCACTGCCTGAGTTGGAACTGAATGTTTAGGAAATGGTGTGGAAACCTGGTGTGCTGAGGACTCTTCCTGTTGAGCCCCCTGGGAGCCCGGCACGCGAGGGCCTGGCCAGCCCGGGCATTTGCTTATTGGATTTCTATTTGTTTATCTTGATGTCGGGCAGTGTTGACCTCATTGTATCTCGGGATTTGTTTCCTGAGCAGTGACTATTACAATAGTCTACTACAGGACTAGTGTTTTACGTTGGGTTCTACTCTATAGACAATATATATGTAGACCTTATCTGTTTGCTTTAAAAAAAATGATAATATTAATACTGTTGTTTCAATATGTTGTATCCAGAAATGGCAGCTACTTTTTATTGCCTCTAACAAGACTAAGAGAATTGACTAGATAAACTAGATTATTACTATCAATGTTTCCTTCTGCAGTTAACAACATGCGTTCAGGAAAATTGGTATTTAGAAAGATGTTCATAGGCGTGTGTGAGTGAGAGTGTGTATGGTTGTGTTTGCGTGTTCCACTCTGTGATTGGTTGGCCTTCTTTTTCAGGGTGGGTGTTCCCACTTCAGACCCAGATTTGGTGGGATTGGCTCCGGCTTCCTGTGCTTTAGAAATGGAAAAGTGATTTAGAAAAACGTATTGATGGATGTATGTTTGTGGTGGTGCATGAGCAAGTGAAGAAGTCCCTCTTTCTTTTATCCTTGCGTGAAATGCCAACTCTGATCAGGTTCGATAATTCCAGGAAGTCTCTTTAAATAAAATGAGTTGAGATTTGAGGTACAAAAAGCTCGCCGATTTGAAGTTTTCTTTTTCACATGTTAAGATTTGTGAAAAAAAATCCAATAAATGTATAAACAAATATAACACATTCATATTCATTTTAGTTACTTGGGCTGTGGTGACAGCACAATTGATCAATCAAAATATTGACCAATTCTTACATAGTCGGTTGTGAATGAGAATTACTGTAAAATAGTTTATTTTTTTCAGTTTGTGAGTTGGCACTCGCAGTAGATGGAAATTCATTAATATCTGTCTTTAGTTATGTTGGTTTTATGTTTCTCTTTCATTGGTTCACGTACATAGTTCAGTGTGGTTTGTCTCATTTGTTGGGGTGAATTAGCACATGTGCCGTGATCTCCAACCTCAGGCGTTACCAGCTACTGTAACCAGTTATGCAATCAAACTGCTTCCAGTTTGAGAAAGTTACAATCTTGATTTGATTCCACATCATGTCTTCTGTAACCGGTAGTCTTGTTTTCAAGTCTACAGTTTTGAATTTGAAATTGGTGTCAAATGTTTTTTCAGGACACTTCTATCAGCAAGCTTCTCAGTTTAATTTTCTAGTCTATTTCACTTGCTTCTGTTTAGTGACGCTGTGTTGACGTTTGCCTTTTGGTCTTTTCCTAGCTTGTTTTCTGAACATCACAGATTTTTAGCAGACAATTGTTTTTTCCATTCTACACAAGCATTGCTGATCATAATCTTCAATGTCATTTTGAATTCTAAAAAGAAGCTGTTGATAGACCCTGTCTATGGGTCTAACTCAGCTTTACCCGTGATGCTTGCGCTCTTGAAGAGGCTGCCGGTTGCTTTTCTAATACCTAAAGGCTATCCACAAGCATGATTGGCAGGTTCCTGTATAAAATAGAAGTGCAGATGTTAAGTGGGAAGCCTCAGATCTGTCAGCAGGAGAATCTTCACGGTGCCTTAAAAAATACCATGCAGTATTTACAGCCAGCACCGTCTAGCTTCCCTTCCTGCTGGAGAAGAATGAGTGTATCTGCCATGCTGATAAGTGTACTATGCTAAGTACTACCCACTCTCTGAATCCAAAACATTTTGGATACGTAGCACCTACTCAATTTCTAAAGAACTATATACAGTCGCCTGCAGTCAGATTTGAAATTAATCTGGGCCACTGTTGGATTCAATGAATTGCTGTTATTTTTTTTATCCCTACATTTACAGTTGTCCTATTTCCTTCTCTCTCTTTCTCTCTCCAAGACCGGATGTTCTGAAAAACATTTTTTGGCAAAGCACATTTGCCTACGCAAGGAAACATCCATCCTTTTTGGCACATACCTGTGCTGAGGTGTCTCAGTGGCAGCTGCTCTCATTGGGCTGTAAGATGCCATGTGCTCTGACAGTGCCATCTGTGCACCAAAAGCCAGATGCCAACCTGTCCCAATCATGTCATGCCAAGGCCTGTACAAACCCTCGGCAATCGGCGCCAGTAATGGATCTACTGCCCAGTCACCTTGTCAGTCAGTGAATGTGCACGGCTGCTTGCTGACCTGGCACAACGGCTAGGGCTTCTTCGGTTTCGTCATACACTGGGATGCTGAGATCCATGTTGTGAGGGTCACTAAATCACTCATCAACTCTCTAACTGCCCCCAAAACATCTACACTGAAACCACTGAATGGCGTCAAATATCGCAAAACTGTACCGTGACCTTGAATGCTTCCATTGTGCTTTATAATACAGACATGTTCCTAGTGATAAGATGACAAAGGAACAAAGTGTTCCTAATGTATTCTGGTTATGAACTCGAGAAGAACCGATGACGGGGGAAAATGGAGCAGCGTCTGACACTTGTCATTTATCCTGACGCTGTGCGTGTCTTTGTGATTTTCTGAAAGAGAATGGCTGTCGGATGTGAAGAGGCTAGTGAGGAAGCATTTTAACAGTGGTGTAAAGAGTACCTGAAAACCATACTTGAGTAAAAGTTCCTAACTGTAAAATTACTCCATTATAAGTTACAAGTCATCAATTCCAAGAAGACATGAGTAAAATATTCAATTTTAGAAGAACTTAAATATTTTACTTGTACTGAATTTAGGCTCGAAAATAGCAACAAACGGGAGGGTTTTATTTACCAATACGTATGTATAGAAGTGTAACACCTCAAACAAAATTTATAAAAAAAAAAACAAAAAGTCACACGTGTGCAAAAAAGTGCAACCGCAAATTCATATGATTTAGCTCATAATTACCATCCAGTACCTTCAGCACCCTGCAGATGGCGATATCGCCTTGTCTACCCAAGAACTTGACAGCTGTAGAAAAAGATGCCGACTTGTCACGCACAATAAAAATGTAACGAGTAACTGTAAGTGTCCATTTAATTGTAGTGGAGTAAAGAGTACTTATACTCAATCACAAATGTAGTCAAGTAGAGAGTAAAAGTTTCTTGAAGTTTTAGTTTTTGATACTCATTATCTGTAAAAAGTAGCTAAAATACAATTTTAAAGTAAAGAAGTACTCACACAACTGCATTTTAACATGCAGAATTCTAATCAGTGAGGAAATTAAATGGCGGAAACGTAGCTTAAAATGCACACCCTGGTTGTGTTGGCACCAGTTTTTGGTTGTTTGCTGTCTGAAATGGTTCTGGTGCTAGCTAGTTTCTGTTGCAGTGGTGGTTTGTCTATATGTTCTGTGCATTAACGCTTCACTGTTGGTCGTTAAAGCTCATTTTTCCAGTAGAAGAGCTGGTCCGTACTGAGCAGCAGTGGTAAGGCTCTTGTGAGTTAGGCTAGCAACTGGTCCTGATACCCACAGCCATTGGGAGAGTCTGCTGGTTACTGGTGGGTGATTTATGGGGATTAAGCAAGCTTGTTGGCAGCGTACTACTTATGGGCATCCAATTTACTGGCTGCTTCCTTCTCCTGCCCTCTTTCCTCTTCTATAGCTCAGTGGGCGCTGTTGTCACTGACATGGTGGATGATCCTTTAGACGTAGCTGGATGCATAATTCTTTCAAAAGCTTTTTATAGAGTGTCAATTAGTGCTGCAAAGCTTGGGAGGATATTCCAGACGAATTTGTGGCAGTGCCTGTTTTCCTGGTAGTAAAGGAGGATGTAAATTGGGCAAATTTGGGGTTTCAAAAGGTGTGACCATGTGGTATAAAAAGTCAAGCAGCATCACAACATTCGTTGCATTACTTTGGCAATACGTCATCTGGGAGCCTCAATGTCTTAAATTTAAACTCCTAATCAACTGACTTTGGCTTTCTATTGGTTAGTTCTTTAACTAGTAGGATCTGTGTGAAATGCAATGTTTGCCTCCATTTTCATCGCAAATGTTATAGCCATTAAGAATCCATAGATATTTTGGTGACATTCGATGAAAATGGTAATATTTTTGTATAGAAAATGTATGCTTTCAAATGAGCAAAAGCCATTTAACAAGATAATTTATTGTTGTTTTTTTGTCCTAAATGCACAATGTAAAGGGGGAGTTGTGGTCCAGTGGTAAGGGGCTTGTACTGGTGTCCAAGAAGTTGCACTGGTTCCAAAACTAAGTGTCCTTGGGCAAGACACTGAACCCCACATGCCCCCCGGGTGCCGCAACGTGTGGCTGCCCACTGCTCCGAGTTTGTTCGGATGGGTCAAATGCAGAGACGAATTTCCCCACTGAGGGAATAATAAAGTTCAATTCTTCTTTTTCTTCTTAAAAATATACATTTATGTAAAACCAGATGGATGATTTATTGTCTCTAAACAAGGATTGAGAGTGAAAGTCTTTCTTCACAATGTGAAAGAGCAGCAGAACTTTCACTATAATAGTATTGATGTTTTCTGTTTTAGTCACGTTGAGTAAAAAGAAAATGAAATATTTGAGCGATAAACCTTTCTCGTTTTCACAATGCATTGCAGATCACACGATTCACTCAGCATAAATGTGGCTTAAAGTTCTATGTCACCACAATGGATTTTTTTGACATGTAATACAGTTGAAATCATAATGTGGGTCGACACGAAAATTTGGTAGATCCTGCCAAATATGAACGTAGCTTTAAACTATTTTAGTTTCCAGCTTTGCCTGAAGCAAAAAATTGGACAGGACAGATGGTCGACATTCGCCTGGTCTGTTGTATCTTCTTCAAAATTCCATCTTCATTTTGGTGTTGTCTGCAGCTCTATTTTATGTTATATAGACATGCTGTTTTGCAGTTTCAACAGCAAGCTGGATGCTAAATGAGCATTAGTGAAGTACATTACGAAAACAGAAATGCTTTTTTAATGAAAAGTATAATATGGTACATTGTAAAAAAAAACAACCAACCAAACAAAAGCAAGATAAAACACTGTCAGGGAGCTTGGTCGCCACTCTTCAAGCCTTCACCCACTTTGCTCGCACACTTTGAATGTGTGGCATGTCCCAGAGGATACCATAGCCTAGATTTTTCAAAATATCTCCAGCGCCACAGAACTACACAGAGTGGGTATGTGTGAGAGTTTTTTGTGTGTCTGAGAGAAAGCGAGAGAGCGATAGAGAGCATAGGTGTGGCAGCCATGAATACCCTATAAGACTCAAGGAATTTCATTCACACTCGGAGCCTTGCCACCGAAGAGTTTTCTATCTGCCTCAGTAATTTCTGTCACAGTAATGAGGGAATCAACCTCTGCTTCTACACAAGACATTTTGGAATGGTTGACGAGGCCCTTAAGTATTTTTTAACCGTTTCTCTATATTTCCAGTTGAGGTCAGCAGCTCCCCACTTCCCATGGGGTTAGCAGGGAAGTGTTTTCCCCTTCTAAGTGGCCTGACGATTTGCCAGAATCTCTTTGAGCAGTAGACCAATAGTCTTCCATGACCTCACCAAACTTCTACCAGATTTGAGCCACCATGACGGGCAATGGATATCTTATGTCCACCGTTCTGGACAGCTGCATTGACAATTGAGGTATAGAGTCAGACCCAATGTTGCCAAATATGAAATGATATTCCAGACGAAATGTGTCGTGAAAGTTGTCGTACTGTCATTGCAATGACGTGCAGAAGCAGACAAAGCTTGAAAGCAAATTCCAATAGACAATACTTGAGTTGAACATGAGAAGTCGAGGGGACAGAACAATCAGTATCAGCATGATTTGTAAGTGACATTATCAATGGCGACTCCTTGATTTGCCATTGCTATATATATATTTATTCATATTATGTCTGTTCATCTGGCCATTGCACTATGCTCGCATGTCATCTTGTTCCAGTGGTTTTGTAATGCCCTTCTGTATATTTTGCATTGTCTAATTTGCTGTAAAAACGTAATTTTTCAACTGTGGGATCAATACAGGTTTTTTTCTTCTAAAACGTGACACACAGTATTTGAAATGATCATTCATCTGCCCGTTCATCATAGCCAACCCTCCCAATAACCCTGATTGGCAGGTTCTGTCACCTCTCAAGTTGCTTGTGGATTGACCACAGGAATAGAGTTGTGGAATTGAAATTTTGTTATAGTTTAAATTTGGTCTGCGTCAATGGCGAACGCAACACATTGTGAATGCAAGTAGGCAATTCTTTCCAATTTTGTCCGGAAAAACGCTCTATAACCCTCCTCTACTGGGAACTGGATAAAGTGCTTCAGTTGAAAATCTGCCTGACAGGCTTCTCTGCCACTGGATCCAACTTACACCCTGGTGGCGATGATGTGACCATCCTCCCCCGGTACACTTATGCACTGCACTTTATGCTTGACGATGACTATCGGAGTAGTTCAATAACTAGACACGTCTCAAGTTAGGTAAGAGAGGTAGATCTTCCTAATCATGCCCTTCCGGATGTCACTGTCATTGCCGTTTGGGGCAGTTTCCATTAGCCCTTCCAGGCTCTGTAAGAATGTAGCTCAGCAAAACAGCTCCACGGATCATTCGGACATGGAAATCTCTCCACCTCTGTGAGGAGGCCTGACTCTGATTCTTGATCTTCTGTACGTGCCACAACATGTTAAGGAACTAAACTTACAGTCATTTTTTTACTTGGTTGATGAACAAACAGTGAAACAAATGACACAATTCTTTTCTGTGAAGCGGACAATATGACATTCAGAGATTTTCAGTGCAATGAGCCAACTGAGCTGAATAGTATCAGGGATTACGTGATTCCAGATGTTCAGAGTGAAGGTGAAGAGAAAAACTAATGAAAATGGAAAGAAAAGGGCTAGAATGGGAAAAAATGCTTGGTAGAGAACTCGCTCTGAGCGATAATGGCAGTAATTGGACGGACTCGCAGCTCTTCTCAGTGTGTTTCTCTCAGATAAAGAGAGCTGTGTGAATCTCCACAGCTCTGCGACATGCTCTCTCCATTTGGAATTAAATGTTCTGCACACAATGTGCGGCTCGTGGCCAGGCAGCGGCTGAAGCTCGAGATGAAATGGCTGTTTAAATCCCCTTGGTGGTGGCTTACAGTGGCCACTGCTTGGCCTGCAGAGTGGAGTCCAGGACTTTGGAGGCTTTTCCAGACTAGACTCTCAAAGCTTCTGCTTTCAGCTTGAATGTTTCTGGGTATTAGCTTAGCAGTATATTGCACTTTTCTGGGATGGAAACTGATTCTCTTGATTTGCTGGTATTAAAGGGGTATTTCTGCAACTCAAGCTAAGTATTTGTTCCATCTCATCAGAAATGCTACAGATCAATGTTCTGTTGGTTTACATCAAATGAGATGCAACTAAATGCTTTTTGTGGTCTAGTGGTATTGAGTTGAACCTGCTACCCTGGGTTGCAGGTTCAAATCCCGGTCCTAAAAAAATACTAACAAACTCACTTTTAAAAGTTTTTTTTTCTTATTACTTTACTTTTTAAGATTTTAAAGACTTTTTTTAGGGCTGTCAAAGTTAACGTGTTAACCCATGCGATTAATTGATGAGACAGTTAAAACTGTGAAAAGCGCCCTACAAATACTTATTATTATTATTATTATTATTATTATTATTATTATTATTATTA
>CM051505.1:530226-725119 GCA_028031935.1 Paedocypris micromegethes
TATTATTATTATTATTATTATTGTTGTTTTTTGTAGCGTCAAATTTAATTTTCATTTTTAATCAAATTTTAATTTTATTCACAGTTGAAATTTTTTTTCACTTTAAATGAAATAATATGTTGTTATAATTATATAATACCGTATATACACTAAAATTACATTATATTAGCGTATTTAAACAAGTGTTTATTTTGTACTGAGTTTACAATAATTTATATTTTACACTTCAATATTCAATATTACAAGCTTCAGTTATGTATTAGTTTAATAATAATAATTATAACATTATTTAATTGTTATAATAATTGATAATAATAATTTGTATTATTATTTGCGATTAATCACGATTAATTTGGATGGGGAAGAGTGATTAACTAGTTAAAAAAAAATAATTGTTTGACAGCACTTCTTTTTTATGTATAGAGTATGGACTCAATCAAACCAAAACACTGTCCACATGTAATGTTTGTTTCAGCAACTTTTGTGTATTTATTTATTTGAAGCTAAATCTGATTTTGTTTTTCTTCACCTGCAAATATATTTCAAAAATGTATTTCGTTCATTTAACTCAGTTGCTCTGCTTTGTGATGTCTCTGAAGCATAGACTCATCCCAGTCGATACATCTCGAGTTTTATTGATTCCAAAACAATGTCTTGTTGTCGAGTCGGCTTGCCTGAGTGGTTAGCGTGGTCCCTGCGGCCTCCTTTCCTTCTGATTGCTCTTGCGGGGCAGGACGCATCGAGCTAGAGGTTTGATCTCCTGGTTTCTCTGACACCTGTAGTGATGCTGCAATGCATCGAGGCAAATTAACACATGCAGGGTAATTCCACATTTTTGCTTGGTGTTGTGAAGGAAGAGTCCTGGTTGAGAACAGGAAGGATGTGGTGTCAGTTGTGTTGTTGTGCTGAAAGAAAAAATGGCTGAAGAAATGAGTAGCTCGGTCAGTAGAGTGCTGGTGTTTAAAACAACAGGTCATGGGTTCGATTCCAAGGGAAAGTGATAAATTGCTGATGTGTAAAAAAGTCGCGTTGGAGAAAAGCGTCAGCTTAATGACTGTAAAGTAAAGGATAAGAACTTTGCATCTCATTAAGGTAATCACAACATTCTACATTTGTTTTTGACTTTTCAATGAAGCCACATACTATAGTCAAGAGCTGCACGATTCTGGATAAAATGAGAATCACAATTTCTTTTTTCACGATTCTTTCACAATTCTTTCATGATTCTGGATATTTTAAATATTTAACACTGAAAAACAGCAAAATAATAATACTCATTACACTTTGCTTTAAATTTAAGTGAATGGAAAATTGTTGTAATACACACACACACACACACACACACACACGCACACACACACACACACACACACACACACACACACACACTTTAGAATAAAATCCTTTTTCAGGTACTAAAAGTCAGAGTTCCTCACTCATTCCCCCTGTTTATTTTATGTTTCATTTAAACTCTGGAACTGGAAGTGCAGTGTTTCTCCTACCATTAAAATAGGGCGGCACTCCAAAATAGGATAGAAGTAATGTAAGATCATCTTTCCTTTATAATATTTACATAAATGATTGCGTATGATGGATTTTCTCCCTGATGTTCACAAGCTCGCTGAGACCACTCGTCGGAAATCAGAGTTTGGCAAAATCATATAAATGCTGAATTAAGATCGCAAGGGGGTAAAATCATGATCGCAATCTTTTAATCGTGTAGCTCTTTAATAGTCTATACAGCCTTATAACTTTACACTTTTTTGGGTAAATAATACAATATTTAAAAAAAGAATTTAACTTGTTTAAATATGCATAAAAAAAATCTCGAACACCAAACACAAGTTTTTATGCATTTTCTTACAAATTTGGTTACAATCTCCAGTCAGTTTCCCAACTCTGTCAGTTTCACATTGAATGTATTTGTTTAATGAATCGCAGAAGTATAATCGCAGAACACAAATGATCTAAAACGCCCTCTGGTTTATTTTGCAGCCCTTGCCGGGAGTGAACGCGATGGCGTGTCGAGGCTAGAGGCAGTGGTGGACTGTTCCAGAGTCAGTGGATGAGCCAGTCACAGCCGCCCAGCTGCACGGTCAAGGAATAAGGATTTAATATGTCAACAGAGGCCGAGCTCCAGCCTGCTGCCAGACCCAGCATCAGAAAAGAGTCCAAGAAGAGAGGTAGGAGGAACGCAGACACATTCACACTCTCAGCCCGAGGGCTTGCGCTGCCTGTGGGGCTCTGCTTTAAAATCACAGGCCCACTGCAGAGATGCTATGTCCTGGATTTACTGTATTTACTGTACTGTTTCTCCACTATAGATCACATGCAGCAACAGCATCCGGTATTGCATCAAGTGGTTTGCATTGTGTTGTCATCAATTGTATTTTTTGTGCAAAAGATGTGTCCACAAGTGCCAAAATCCTAAACACCAAACTGTGCTTGGCTTTGAACTTGCTGTCTTCTATACTGTAGTTCTCAAGTCTAAAGAGATTTTTGGCAGATGCTTGGTGGATGGAGCACAGCCAAGGGTCTTCTGGTCATTGTATGGCCCTGCGTAGAGGTGACATGCTGTTTTCTGGTTTGTATTAATGAGTCTTTTTGCTCTGCCCTCGTGTGACGCACCACCTGTTCCATAGTGGCCAAACAATGGCGTTTTGTGCCAGACTATTTGCCTGTGAGACTGGTGTAGCAGCACCATATGTCCCTCAAAGCCTGGAAATGGAGATGATATTAGCGTGAAATCACTGTCTTGATATATAGGCGCATCAATGCATTAAAATAAAAAACGCATAGTGTGTCTTTGCATTGCTGCTTAATAACAGGCCACTTCTGTTTCGATTTATTAGCATGAATCCAAAAATGTCATTAAAAATGGTCAGGATTAATAATCAATGTGTTTGCAGTGGTGATGCTGAATCACTGATTCACCGAGACTCAAGTAGTTGGTTTCAATTGTTTTCCCGCTGATTAAAATTGTATTCAGGTTTTTGAAGGGCTGTTGTGTTTGATGGTGGGATCAGATCTGGCGAGCCGCAGTCAAGGACAGGATCCTGTTGCAGACCTAATTGTGCCCCTGAGGAGGCGCGAACGCTCCGAGATGCCTTTCCTGTCAATTGCATTGCCTTGAATATCTGAGCAATAAATAGTGCGCATTCTCCGCTTGTAAACAAAATCCACCCGTCTCTTCACCTCCTTCATAACAAGCCTGACCTCATCTGTGTTCCCATTGGAATGGACACAATTACACCTGCTGTCTTTCCCCCAGTAACCAATACAGCGAGACAAGCTACCACACAAACTGCTGTCAGCATCCTCAAAACACTGGTAATGCGTTGCTAATGACAACAGCCTTTGGTTCCTATGGGAACCAGATTAATGTGACCTACACCACTGAGTTAATGACAGTCGCTTTCTAATTGAAAGATGCGAGCGATCTGTTGAATTTCAGAGATGGCATCCTGTTTTTTTTTTCATCGCTTTCACATTAGCATTACTTTTGTTGTGTGATTGCACAATATCCTTTTTCCATCATTCCTTCTGACAGTTGTAATAAATAAAAAGAATAAATACAGGAAGGCTCGGAAACACGTTCTTTTCATTCTGATGTTCTGCCTCTATTAAACTTGGTTAGACAATACAAACAAATACCGTTTTTACATGAATATAAGCACCCACCTGGTTTTCAGGCACAGAATAAATATATATATATATATATATATATATATATATACATATATGAATTTTTTTACATTTCTTGATAAAACACATAAATTTTCTCTTTAAAATATTTTTTTTTCTTTATTTAACAAACCGAACTTTGAAATATTAATATAATAATATATATAATAGATATTTGAAATCAGCGATTATAAGCACCTCACAAGTTATTGAGTCGCTAAAATTGAATAAAAACGGGTGCTTACATTTGCATAAATACGGTAAATGATTTTGTCTTATCTTTAAAATACCAAATCGTACTTATTTTTAACGTCTGTAAATGCTAATAAATTCACAGAAAAGCTAACCAATTTCCCAATGGATTTCAAATCGAATCCAATTAAACAGTTGATTTTTGACAAACCTGTATATCATGACATATCTGGCTGAAGTTTTGCTAATCAGATGGAATTTCAGTGTTATGGCTCATAAATTGGTTTGTTTTGGACCCGACTTGAACTGAGAGGATTGTATACACCCACATTGGAAAATAAAGACCACCCACCCACCATCACACTCATTGAGGCTGTGAAGACAAGTCTTGAAATTACATCAGCATAATGACATTGGTACACACACTCCGTGGTTTTAAACATGCCACTAAATTAATTGTGAAATAATGAACCTGGGTTTTATGTGCAGCTGTGTCCCGGAGGTCCACAGAGAGAGCGCATAATGAGGAGAGAAGACACACACACACTGTCCCAGGATAAGCTGATGCGCTTTAAGAGCTTGTGCTTCTCTCTCACTCCCTTTCTTTCTGTCCCTGCATCTCTTGTGCTCTCTTCCTGACAGTCTCTCTCTCTCTCTCTCTCTCTCTCTCTCTCTCTCTCTCTCTTCTCTACTCTGACTCATTGTGTTCCGTTTCTGACTCTTTCTATTTCTCGTTACTTCATTCTGACTTTTGCACTTCTTTTTCACCATCTCGCTCATCTCTCGTTTACTTTTTCTTTCTATTTCTATGACTCCTTGCACTCATTTTCTGACTCTCTTTCTCGCTCTATCTCACACACATTCTCCTACTCTTTCCGACTCCTTGTGCACTTTTTGACACCGCCTGCTTTGAATCTCTCTTTCGCTCTCTCTTGCTTTCTCTTTCTTTCCCTCTCCCACACATACACACTTTCTCTCACTCTTTCCGACTCCATATTCTCTCTTTTCCCCTGCCCCCTCTGATTTTCTCTCTCTCTTTCCCTCGTTCCTTTCCATCTCGCTCACTGTCGTGCTCTTGGGGGAAGGTGTAATGAATGTGAATGTCATTAGGGCAGATTAGAACATTGCTAATAAATACAGCATTCAGCACAGTTGATGAGCTCTTTCCATCTGCATAATAATCCACCTTTATAAACCATTATTATTGTTATTATTTTGTAATTAATGACACAAATGAGAATGAATGAACCCTTGTATTTAACCTCAGCTGTTTAAGCAATGCATGTTTGCATGCCACTGGGAAAGACCCCGTTAAAATGAGGCAGTGAAATTATTTTTCAAAGGACTTTTTAATAAACTTAGTAATTTAAATGTTTTATCCTAATCGAGATACTTCTTTTTTCTCTCCTTTTCCGTGAGATGAGACTGTAATTTATTCATGCATGCTGGGATAGTAAGTGCCTTCACATTACTTGGTGGTGATTTCTCAGCATTACTGTTAGTTGTTATAAATAATAGAGTTACTACAGCAAACTGGCTGAAGTATTCATCTCATAAAATCACTGTATATGTAGTAAAAAAAAGCACAAACCTCCAAAGATTACTGTTTTTTTCTGCTATTGTTTTTCTGAATCTTCTTGAATATGCAAGTGAGCCATACTTTGACGTTTGCTGGTTGAGGAACCTGAGCAGTGCGAGTGTTGGTGGAAGCGGTAGGCGAGCTGTTGTCAGAATCACATCGCACTTCCTGTCATAACATTAGCTTCAGCGGTAGGCCCGTGTTGGGTATTGTTTGATAGAAAAACATGGTAATACTCAGACGGCAGAGCTTGGTTAATTTAGCTCTGAATTGCAGATTTTTTAAGACTGCACTTTTGTTGGAAGATGTGGATCACTGTCAGAGATGACATGTGGGATTTATTAAGCTCTGAGACTCATCATTAAGCTGTCCGTATCTCTGTTCTTCATCCACATCAACAGGGATATGCTTTACAAAGGCCCGGCAGCTTTAGATGCACTTTTGATGCCAAAGCGAGCGTCGTGACAGCTTAACACTTTCTAATCTAACATATGGATGAAGAACAAAACTGGAAGGGATTTTAGAAATGCGGAGTAAGCCAAAGCAAATTGCATTGCATTTGGGTTGCGTATGCTGACTTACATGTGTTGTGTGCATCTATACTGTATATCTCTCTTTTTGTGTGTGTGTTTGTGTCTGTGTGTTTTACGGATAAAGTAAATTCGTTGAAATATATTTCGAGGAATACATTTGACACTTGGAGGGCTGATTAAGATTTAAAGGAAGAGATTCGAACCCTTATCAAGATCAAGAGCCAAATAAAGCCCTGTATTAGTAATTCTTACAGATATTCTCAGCTGAAGGGCAGAGGAAGACACTAGGCCGATCACCGTAATGTCTAGCACACTTGTACAAAGGGGACAAGCTTTTTTTTTTATCTTCTGAAGTGTCTTTTGGATGGCGCCATCTCAAAAGGTTCTGATTCGTTTTTAGTCGATATTCTTATGCAGCAGCTTTTAGCAGTATTTTTTTCTCCATGATACATCTCTGTAATGAAAATGCCGTAGCATTTAAGCACTGACAACATTCTGATTACTCTCGGGTTTGAAGCAGCACATGAAACAATTTCAGTGCGGAACGGTGCACATCTTATTTGTTATTTCATAACCTTGACGCTTGTTTTGATTGTCTGGAACGACCCTTCTCTAATCTATATGCATCATTGCGGTTCGAATCTAAAGTAGAAATTCTAGAATACCTGGAAATGAAGTCACTGGCTGGCTTTCTCATTTCCTCATTTGGTGTCTTTCTAACCTTTGTACGAGTCTTGAGCACTAATGTGTTACCGTTTTGCCAGTTACTGAGACCTTTACAATGACTGTTTAAATGATATGCTGCAACGGAAACTGATGTTTCAAGGGTTTTTTTTTTCAGAAGCAAGTTAAAAAAAAAACGTGTTTCACATGGAGATCCCAGCATTGGTTCTTCTTCTTTGCCTTTCCTGCTGCTGTAATTAAGTGAAGTGTGTTCTTTTTTTTATCGAAGCTAATCTGGGTATTACTGCTGGAATGGGTAAGTTATGTGATAACTGATAACTGCGTGCATCTTTCTATGAGATCCGATTTATCTTAGTCACAAACCGTTTTTGCCATCTCTCTACTCTAAACACTTTTTAGCTTGAGCAGGGTTTTCTTTATTTTATTGAACCAAATGATGAATAGGTTTTTCCTGCAGTTTGTGAAATAACAGTTGCCTTGGTGTTGGTGGCGTCTGGCAATGCAGCATGATTTTAATGGGAGAATGTGAATATTTGGTATGGTTAGTTTGATGTAAACACCTGTGATTGATTGTTTTTTGGCTTTTGGTTGACTCTGGATGGATTGTCATTGAGTTGACTTTACTGCTGTTTTGAGAGTAATTGAATCAGCTTTATTGATTCATCTCTTGTTAGAAATGAAAGAGGTGAGCTGATGAAATTTGGAAACTTTCATGCCGAAGTTACAAAGACACCTAGGAGAACCGACTGCTTGCTGAACTTCGAAATGTATGTCGTGTCTGTTTTTGCTCTGGGTCTTTCAAGTCTTTGCGATTTTCTGTGGCTCATGTTCCAGAATGGTTGTGCCATTCTTTAGACACAAAGCCGTGCAGGCCTTGTCTCTGAGATTATGGGACATCACTGTGACAGCATGTCTCCGATGAACTTAACTCCAGAGTGAGAAACGGCTAAAGCTTTATGTCTGCTTGATCCATCGGAGAATTGCTGTTTCGTAAAGGCACACTGAATCTTTCGCCAAGTTCATTTTGTAATACATCTTAAGGAAAAGCCTCTGTGGAGGGGTTTTACTGATAAGATCTTTATTGATCGACCAGTGAGCTGCTTTCAGGGGCTTGTGAGATACGGTTTGAATGGTCAGTGGGGACACTGGTCATTTAAAGAGTAGTGATTACTTGAATGAGAGAGTGCGACTGGAGTTATCTAGTTGTTATCAGTGGTGTGATACAGATGCTTTGAAGATAAGATGAAAAGCTCCACTAATTTCCCGAATGCTTCCCGAATGTTGGTAACTCACTGATAAAGATGCAGACGTACACGTGATAATGATCTGTTTATGAGAAGGCCCGAGTTGCCTCTTTTATGACCAGTCGTTATGCATTTATGATTGCTTAGGGTTTCGTTTTAGTGACTGATCGCCAGACCCGGATGGGCATAACTTTACAGTTGGTTTAACCAAACAACTGCTATTGTGTTTGGATCATTTGTGTGCTCTTACTGAAGTACAGTAGTAACTCGAATGTCCTAGATAAAGACATTTGCAAGTAAAGAATTATGTCGCCACAAAAATGTTGTCCCTAGTTCTGAAATATTTTCGCTTTACTAAAGGACAGTGTCTTTTTTTACCTATCAATGCTAGTAGGCATTGAGATGAGAGTCCAGACGTGTAAAAACATCTTTTTTTGCACATCAAATCAACAAAAAACAACAAAAACTCTACTTAGTTTCAGAGATATTGCTTACAAAAAAAATAAAATAAGATTGTATTCTTCCAGACTGGCGATGTTTTTTTTTTCTCTCCCGTAGAGCCACCATCTTGAAATGCCGTTGTGCAAATCCCTGAGATTTCCATAATCTCGTGAGAACGGAGGCCTTTATAACCTTTATATATGTACCTTTATAAACATCTGCCAAAGGGCAAGTTAAACAACCGCTATGTAACATTTATATTCTAATTATCACCAATCTTCAATTCATTTATGTGACGAGTCTGTCTGCTCGTCACCACCTTATCGTCGTTGTCTCTGTGTTGCGTGTCACTCACGGACTACAACCCCCATCATTCCTTGCGCACTATGTTTCCTTGTTTGTGTCAGTGGATGTAGTCACGTGATTTGTCGGTTCCACCTGTTGATCGTTTGTCCCTCGTTTCCATTTGTATTTAAGTCTCACCAGTTTCTTTGTTCCTCGTCGGTCAATGTCGTTACACCAGAGTGTTTATGTTCCCGAGTTTCTGTTCCCAGTATTCCCAAGTTGGTGTGTGTAAGTATATGTGTTTCAGTAAAGTCCCGTTTCTATGTTCACCACGGTCTCCGGCTCCTGTCTGCACCGAAGAAACGTGACAATTTATACACGTTTTGTCATGTATTTCATGTAAAATGCGGCTCAGGTCGCCAAACGAAACGACTCTCAGCAAAGATTAATTTCGTAAGTCGGGGTACTACTGTACTCTTAGGCACTTTTTAATAATATTGTTCAGTTATTGCTTTTATCAATTTCTCTATAGTACAATATAGTTTTTGTATTGTCCAAAAATATACATATAAAGGTGTTTTCAACCAAGTACCGAGAAACTAGAATGCCGAAGTCTGTGTTTGTGCTGCAGGCTTATCCTGACTGATTTGTAGTAAAGACTAAACCCTGAAGCCTGACCTGAAGATCTCTTATTTCCAAGTTTGTTAAAATTCAACCCGAGTAGCATTTGTTCACTGGCATGTGTGTTCATTTGATTCTTATGCGAGGTGAGGTAAAAAGGCCATGGGAGAACATGGATGAACACGAATATGAGCAAGTTAGATGAAATCAGAATGCTAAGGTGGAAGGATGTCAGGGGGAAAAATCCACTTGTTTCCTTAGTGAAAAGTAGTTCTACACAGTTGGATCTTAGAAGTCACGGTTATTAAAGAGCTTGACTCCTTTGCATCTATCTTGTTGTCTAATTATCTATTATCTGCTTAATATAAGTTCAATTTTATATTAATACAGCGTTATCACATGACTAAGCACTGCCAACAGGTTTTATTTAACTATTTAAAAAAAATTTTTCTATCTTCATCTCTCATAATCTATCTTTTTAGAGTTTTTTTCTTCTCCGGGTCACCTCTTAATTTATTATTTTTATTACCTTGATTTTACCAGAACTTTCATGTAGTTTTTTTGTTTATTTTTCCGAACATTTTCCGAACATGAACTTAAATGTTTGGAAACAGAATGAATTGCAGCATCGTTGTGTTTTACTGCAGCCGCCTGTAGCGTGGGTTTTTTTTTTGTTGCTCTAACATGCATTTATTGCAATGTGCATTTAGTGTTACAAAACCATTCTCTTGTCTAATAATTCAATCTAACAATTAATTTCATAAATAAATATATACCAAAACTGTAGTCTGCAGAACTGAACTAGCACCGTTTCAAATTCGTGCTGCTGAAGTTTTTTCTCAGAATTTTGTGAAATATGAATGAATGGATGCTTCTTTGCTTTTGGGTCTAGTTCTTCCCAATCACTAGAGGATTCAAAAGAATCACTGTGTTGCATACGCAATTGAGCAACTGCACAAAGCACGTCTAAACCACAACAAAGCAGTTTCAAATGAATTTCCTCAAATCCCTCAAATTTAGTCTGGAATCTCATTCCATATATGTGATTGAAAGCAACGCCATTGCATCAAAATTAGACTCTGACTGTGCAGCTCCGGCAGACTGTCACGTGCTGAGTCGACTTTTCCAATACACAACTGAGCACATTAACGGCTGCTACCACTCGCTGGAAGTCAATTTTGTATACATTTTTTAAGACCTGTGTCAGTACAAGGGGTGGGCGGTATACGTGAATACCGGTATTGAGATGTGCCACAATATGGATTTTGAGATACCATGATAATTCATGAATTTGATTTTTATGCAAGTATATCAACACTTTAATACAGTATAACACGTTTGTTTAGATACTACTATTAATGACGGCACTCATTTTGTTTCCAACACATTGCTAATCGAACACAGAAAGAAGTGTAACAACCCCCCCCACCCCCCAATACCGGGTAAAATACCCCAAAATTATAAAATACTGATACTGTCTGTACAGTAGAAAATACCGTGATATGAATTTTAACTCATATTGCGCACCCCTAGTCAGTACAAATGAAATTGGCATTATTGGCTCCATTCCCTCCAAGTGTTGGGGGAAAAACATTATAATATATATAAATATATTTTTTATTCAAATTGTTAAACGGGGTAGCCGCTTTATTGGGCCAAAAACAAAATCTGATCTCTTAACGGAAATTTTCTCTGCTTTATTGGGGCAAAATATGAGAGGGAATTAGAAAAAAATATGTAAATAGCCAGTGTTTAGATGTAAAATCTATGAAAACAGAGGTAAACCCATGTAATTCCGTGGCGCGCGGAATTCACGCTCAACAATTCCTCTTTTAGTCAGCAAACAGGCAATTTTATCAGCATCAGCAATGATCTTCAATACTAAAACCAGGAAAAAGGACCAAGAAATCAAGACCCCACGAATATACGGGTACAAACGGTCCAATCATTCATGACCAAAGATTTACGGGCACAGCACACACGCATTATTTGCCAATGACATGCGCACACTGCGGTCCAAAAAGGTCTCATCCCAATGTGGTACATATACGTATTTACATACATTTTCAGACATGCACAAACACACTCGATGACAATAAAACTGCCAATTGGAAACAGCAGAATAATCATGTCCACAGTAGAGTAATGAGTGTGTTTTAATAAACTTCAATGTCACTGACAGAACGGCGTGACTGATAGACTCAGGTGTGAGCACGCAGCCTCGCCCCGGGTGGGCTGCAGGTGTGCGCACGTGCCAGGCATTTATTTGGTGGCAGACTAATCAGATAGCAGTAATTGTGTTTACCCTGCTAAGGGAACATGTGCGCAATAATTGGCGCCGTGATTAGATCCGCCGTGGCTTAGACTGCCATGCAATCTCTTATTAAAAACGCATCGCATTCAAAACGGTGAAACCCACGCTACAGGCGGCTGCAGTAAAACACAACGATGCTGCAATACATTCTGTTTCCAAACACTTGAGTTTATGTTCGGAAAAATAAACTTCATTTACTGTATGCCATGCTCATTATTCCGTGTTTTATATGGCACGGAGTTCTTGATTAACCATTATGGCCCGTTCTTAGATCCTGAGAACTTGTGGTTAAGTGCCCAGACTGCACACTGAATGAGCTACAGATTGAAATCTGCCACACAACTGGGATTATATTTTGCTGATGACGCGTTATTTAACCAGAGAGTGTGGCATCATGGGAACAAGTTCAAGTTCAAGTTCTGAGCATTTGTAAGGCGCTTTTCACAGTTTTAACTGTCTCAAAGTGCATGTGTAAATATGTAAGGGAAGTGTTGCTTTTTATTCAATTTATCGTCTGGATTGTTGGTGTTAAGTAAGTGGCTGCGGTTATGACAAGACAAAGATCAAAGACCAAAGACCAGTGAGCAAGCACATACGCGACAGTGGCCAGGTAAAAAAAAACCTCTTTAACGAGGAAAAACCCTGGGGAGAACCCGGCTCACTGGTGCCAGTCTCCTCCGGCATTCTAACGCTACAAAATCAAAGTAAACGGCTGTGATTAATACTAAGACTATAACAAGACTAAGTCAAAGAACAGACAGTGACAAACAGACGACACATTGATATGGTGCATCTCTGAGCAAGTTAATCGAATTACAAAATGAGAGAGAAAGTTTTGAATTTTTTGCGACACATAGGTTTTAGTTGAGGACACGGATAAATGTTGTCATGAATTGGCATTTGAATTAATGTATTTTTTTATAATTAATAATACATTTTATTATTTATAATTATTCAGCATCTTCATTACTAGAAGATCTGTAGAAGAAATATACTTTTAAGAGGAACATTTTCTGTCTTATTGTCTTGTTGTCTTTATATCTTGTATTTTTTTTTTCAATTTTTGTTCTTTCCTTCTGTATTTCTGTCTGTTTGTCTTCCTTCTTTCTTTCTTACTTTCTTTTCTTTCTTTCTCTAGTTCTCACATTCTAGTTTTTACCTCTCTCTCATTCATTCTTTCCTCCGTCCTTTGCTTTTCATTTTTCGCACTCTCACTACTCCCTCTTTCTTTCTTCCATGTTCATTTCAGAGATTGTATTTCCCCTGAGTTATGATATGGTGTGTGTGTGTGTGAAGCCAGTAGCAGCAGTCTGCGGTGAGTGTAATTAAATGTGAAGGTGGAAGTGAGAGGAGTGAATAGCAGATTCATTTATCTTCTGCCAGTCAGACAGACACGGCGAGTACGTGTGAGGATGGCTGCCGAGCTGTTAGTTGAGCAGTTCTGGACTTGGGTTGAGAGATGGAGTTTGCTGATTGGACTTCAGAGGGGAATAAGAGAGAAAGCAGCTTTGTTTAGCACTATTGGCACAACACAACCTCTCTCCTGAGGTCATGCTTGAGTTGCGTGCTGTTGGCAGAAGAGATGAGGTTTGTTCTGTTAGCGTAGCATCTGCTCGACGCTGTTGTTTGTCCAACACATTCGTGAATATCTCATGAACATTTAGCTACTCACCATGTGCGCGGGTGGTGCATTGTGGGTAGTCATCACTGTACCCTCTGTGCACTTTCACCCAGCCAGTGGAAAGTTCCGGCTCCTTTGATTTGGCATTTATGAGGAGCACAGGGCCCGGCGCCATTGGGTCATCAAGTCAGACCACTGGTGTGATTCACGGGCCGGTCATGCTGACAGTGACGTTAGAGGACAGACGGGGATAAACACTCTAGCAGACATTAACATCCACTCACACTCACACACATTCAGAACACACTACTTTGCTGACTCATAAGTAGTGGCCATTCTTCGGCCCATCTGCTGCGATCTGTCCTTCTCCAGACAGGAAAGGTGGGCACTACTTAAATCTCTTTCTAGAACTTCCTACATTCTGCAGACCCTATCAAGGATTCTTGTTGTTTCTTGTCTTTAAAATAATCTTATCTTTGCAATCTTTTTTAAAGTATATATTTTTTTACTTGCTTAATTTTGTTTACTATTAAGCTTGAAGGAAAATGCTCAGAAACCTGAAATAAATTGTATATTGTCACATTATTTTTTAATTTTTATTTATATGCTCACTGTTATTTTGGTTTTTGGTGTTATAAACATAATGTCTGTCCTTTTGTAAAATTGTTTTTTTTTTTTTTCTTTTGTTATATTGTTATATTTATTTATTTTGTTTGTGTCACTTTTATGGATTAGGGACATGGACAGCATTTCCCATGAGCCTTTGTTTTCGTCTTCTTGTGTTATCTTGTTTCATTGTTGCCACCTGCTTTTTATCTGTCTTAGTATTTAAGTCTTCACTTGTTTCATTGTTCTCTGTCAGTCTTTTGTTGCACCGTCGTGATGTCCCTGTTGTCTTTTGCAAGTTTTACGTTAGTTTTTGTCATTAAATGGATGTTATTTGTCACAGACGGACTCCGGCTTTCCTGATCTGCGCCAGAGTCGTAACAATTAATTGATATTTTTTTTTGTACAAATTTTGTTCACAAATTTTGAACAATTGATTTTTCTAATATTCTGTATTTTGTGTATTATGCACATATTTTTAGTTTTATTATTTGTCTAATTTGTTTTATTTTATTTTTATACGTATGTATTATTATTATTGTAGTTGTTGTTGTTATTTATTTATTTTTACACATTTTGTTCAAAATACTGAACAATCGTTTTTTCCGACACTAGTAGAAATGGCGTTTTATAGAAGGTCATAAAAATCCTCATGTTTTCTAGATGAGTAATTTGTGGTATTGGTTAGATGACCTTGTCCTCGGCATCACCAGTTTTCTGCTGTCAGTCCGTTTTGAAGCACTTCCTGCAAGCGCCTCTCGAGACGCCATTCGACTGGTTGTAGCGTGAAACTGTAAGCGCTTGTTAGGCTGCTCCTATTGATTGCCTTCACTACCCGCAAAGTAATTTGTTGAGAAGCGTCTCTGTCTGTCTGTTCAGAGTGTTATCTGAGCTCCATTCACTGCTGTATGTTAATTGTCAGGTCAGAAGTTAATTGGCTCACACGTGAACTTATGTGTCTCCGAATAGCGGCGCAGGAGAACATCCGTCAGTTTTCTTTGGCTAAACTTGCTAGCCAAGTAATTACATGCGAAAAATATTGATGTTTAAGCTTTTTGTAGTTACAGGGCCATGCCACCACATAGATGGGGTGATTATGTTTTTTCAAGGTGATAGAAAATGAGCCTTTGTGAATAATGATGGAGACAGACATGATGAAGGACAGGTCACAGACAGTCTAATATCCCGAGGAAATGCACAGAGTGGGTGCAAGGTCGGAGACGGGTTTCTCCTGATGTTGATGGATGCATAGATGCAGCCGGCCAATCACAGAGGAGCAGTTTGAATTGCACAAGATTCAATCAAAACTCATCGAAGGAAGCTAACCCCAAGTAATGAAGAATTCAGAATAGGCAGAGACTCATTGACCTAGTAGTAGTAAATTGAACCTGTCACCCCGTCAGCGCTGCCCACTGCTCCGGGTTTGTGTGTGTTCACTTCACTTTAATGGATGGGTCCCCCCTGATGGACTTTAAGGATTTCGAAAAGTAATAAATTTGATGTTTCATGGTGTCATGAATGTAATAGATCCTATTGTTACGGACATATAGACTGACAGCATCTGTTTTGTAAGCTAGACAATCCTCAGACTGTCACCGTTCCTTTAAAGGTCTGTCTGTGTCTTCAGATGTGCAGGGATTATGCTACACACACATCAATTCTGTTATGACTTTATGGCAGGTAGGACTTTGAAAATATGACAAAAGGACAGAAATGAAGTGTTGACTTTGACCTGAATATCTGCTGCTTTCACTTGGAGAGACTGGCATGTTGACAGAAGGATTTCTAAAAGCTTTTGTGAGAAGCACAAGTTGTCTTCAGGTCCTTCTTAGAAACAAACCATTTGAGAGTGGGAGGATGACACATGGGTTCTTTAAGAGGAGATTTCCTTGAACTGACGACCGCATTTCTTTAAATAAAATTATACTAGGGTAGTAATGTCTTCTAAATTCTGAGTACAAATGCCACTCGGGTCCCGCTTTTGCCTTGATTCTTGGTTCTTTTGATTATTAGATGATGTTTCCTAAAGTTGGTGGTGTAGCTTTTATTATTGCTAATTCGTATTCTCAAGAAAACGAAAAAGTGAAAGAAAAATGTCCTTGTCGATTGCAGCCTTTTAAAATCTACTACTTCTCTTTCGGCTTTTCCCTTATTAGGGGTCAGCACAGCGAGTCATCCCTTTCCACCTCATTCTATCTTGAGTATCTTCTACTCTGACCCCAGCCAACCTCATGTCCTCTCTTGCAACATCCATATATCTTCTTCTTGGTCTTCCTCTTGCCCTCTTCCCTGGCAGCTCCATCTCCAACATCCTTCTACCAATATATTCACTGTCCCTCCTCTGCACATGTCCAAACCATCTCAGTCTAGCCTGTCTGACTTTGTTGCTAACACAAGTAACGTGAGCTGTTCCTCTGATGTGCAGCCTTTTAAAATAGAATTTGGTAATTTTTCTTCCTTAATGAACCTTTTAAGTAAACAGGAGTCCTTTCCTTTTTTTCCATTAAACAACTATATCTGAACTCAACTTTCCACAGTAAGAAATCTCAGACCGGCGCATTGATTTGGCCCATCAGGTAACATTTAAGTCACGGTGTTGTCAATAAAAGGTGGGGGCTTTTATTTTTGCTGGCTGAATGCACTGTGAACATCTATTTAGGCCAGGGACAAAAGGCCATTGACTGCTAGACAGCGTGTGGACTGAGAGAAAAGGTCAAAGAGTTGGAGCTAGTCATCGCTGGTAAGCCTGAATAACCTGCCATTGATTTTGCGGCACACGGGGTGACAAGCGAGTCAAAGACCCCTTAAAGTTCATTTGAGTGTTCACAGGTGTAAAGCAGCTGTCACATACCTGCAGATGTTATTATAAGTCCAGAAGCTCGACCGAGTCGGTCACATGTGCACTGCCAAAACTTTTTTTATTTTTTATTTTTTCTCCGGGCTGTGTTCTTTTTTTCAAAAATATTTTTTGTAGACATATTACAATTGTTTTAGTTTTCTTTTAGAGTAAATCTTCTCCAGCATCTGCAGTTTATTTTAATTTAGCGTCACTAGTTTTCTGAGCATTTTGTAGAACATATAATCTACAGGAATTTGTTGGCACAAACGGTAATTTTTATTACTCCTTTGGATCGATGTTATTTCATAATAATTCAAGTTTAAGATTATTTTCAGCAACATTTTTTGATTTTTTTTTTGTGTTTGGTCTGAGCTGTTACAAAATGGTTATTTAATAATAATAATAATAATAATTATTATTATTATTATAATAATAATAATAATAATAATAATAATACATTTTATTTAGAGGCGCCTTTCTAAGCACTCAAGGACACCTTACACACAATATACAAGTACAAATTGTAAAATCACACAGCAAAACAGAGATACAGGCTAAGAGAATAAAACAAAACAGGCTAAGAGAATAAAATCACAAGTAATATTTGGTAAAAAGATCTGTTTTAAGAAGTGACTTAAAATTTACCAGACAAACACATTTGCGTAAGTCTAATGGCAGAGAATTCCACAGTTGTGGGGCAGCATGACTGAATGCTCGTGCACCCGTGGTGAGCCTAACACGTGGCACAGCAAGAGAGAGGGAGGAAGTGGATCTAAGGGCGCGTGCTGGGGTGTAGGGATGTATTTATCTTGTAATCAATCTAAATGTATCAAGTTTATTATTTGGTGAACACAATTTGCTTGGTTTGCCTAAATATATTGTTTTTTTTTTTCATTTGAATACATTTAATTATGTATTTATGTATAGTGTTTTTTCCTACTATTAGTCTTCTCTTCTTTCAAGATGCTTGTGGTTGTGTACGTTTATTGAAACGTTGGCGCCAGCAGGTGCTACAGATTGTGTAACATTTATTCAAAGTGCAGATAAGGACGTTGTATGAGAATAATGATGCTGAACGTGATTATGCTGAAAGTATTTCATGCCTTATTGCTGCATCATTCCACAGATCCAAAGATTCATGTGCAATGACCCTGAGGACACACACTCACACATATTCTCAAAATCATTTGCATTTAGACACACTTTCTACACTTTTTTTCTGTTATTTCCAACTGACCAAGGCCATTAAAGGTCTTTGTATACCAGAGAGGTTGAGTCATCTTTTAATTCGGCCTCATCTCAGTGTTTTGACATTCTCTCATACGGCAAAATTTTGCCGTGACATTTCTGTTACACCCTTGGCCTTGACACAAGGAAAGTGTCTCGTTTTAGCCCTGCTCCTGTTTAAATGGTGTTATTTGTCATGTGTAGTGTGTCAAATGTGATTGACCTCAGGTGACTCTGTTGATGGTCAGGTCAGCTGCTCGACAAGATGGCATCAAGCTCAGTTCCTGAAAGCGCAAACCCATTGCTGCAACACACTTTTAAGAAATTTGAAATAATGTAAGTGAAATGCTTATTTTCCAAAATTTTGAAAAATGTTACCATCATATTTGTGGGGCTGTAGCTATCAATTATTTTGGTGATCGATCGGTTGTTTTTATCGGGGNNNGTTCGCGTTTTAACCACTACTGTGCAATTGTAAATGCATTTTCAATAGTCAAGTTTTAAGTTGACTATTCTGTGAGGGGTTTAGGGGACAATCATTTTGCTTCAGTTATCGTATCCTTTTTTAGTACCTTTTTTAACGTCATGATGAATCGATCATGGAAATCACAATCAATGATTTTGATTGTCGATAAAAAGGGATTATGTCTATGAATTATTGCAGCACTACTTTTTCAGGAAATGCAATGGCAGAATGTTCTTGGGCAAGACACTGACCCTCACATTCTCCTTGCACAACTAGGCTGCCCACTGCTCCGGGTTTGTGTGTTTTTACTTCAATGGATGATTAAATTATTCAATGGATAATATAATTATTGCGTTCGATATGGTTCCTAGTGGCCATATTGATGAACTCTCTTTATAATATCCTCAACAAAGTTTAACTGTTTTTATAATTGTAATGTTCAGTATTGGTTCAGAATGATCGGTTAGATGCTTGGACAGTTTCCTGTTCTCGGCCAAAATGAAACCAACCTAAGCCGCTTGTTTACCGTGTTATCCAACTTTGACAGTTATTGAACGTATAGGGCTTTGCTATATACTTTACTATCAACTGATATCAAGTCATTTTAAACTCTAGCACATTTTCAATTATTTTCAAAAGTCAGAAAATGTCACAATTCCTCCTAATCTGCAGCAGTTTCCAGTTCATGGCCGATTGTCGAGATGTTGCTGTACAAACATTCATTTGTACATGTATTTTGAGCTGGGGAAGTGTTTGTACAGTAGGTGTAGTGCGTTGATGTTTTGTGATCTTCCGCTTCACCTTGAGCTATCTCTTCTCATTACAGTAAGTGACTGATGCCATTGATTTGCTTTAAGGCCCAGAATGTCTTCCCGATTCTTTTGTGTGTTACTCAACCTACAATCTTTCCTGATTTTACCGAGAGACACAAGATGAAGTCCATGCATTACAACATTTAAACTAACTGTCACTCATGTCACCCAAAAGAACGTGTTTGTACGACAAAGTCTCGATTCAGAAAGATGACATGCAACATTCTGAAGCGAGAACACAGACACTCATACGCAGACGCTGCCGGCAAAATTGATCTTCCTGTAGCCATGAGAGATCTGTCTGACAGCAAGATGTTAAACTAGCTGAGGGAAACCGAGGAAACTGACGAAAAAAATATATAGTGCCAGTTAGGGGAGGGCGGTATCAGTTTAAATTCATAGCACAATATTTTCTTGATTCCAGACGGTATCGGTATTATATCACGGTATTGAGGGTGAAAAGGGACATTACATATTAGTAAACCTTAATTGCATTATAGGCTCAAATTACATAAAATAAACTAATATTTTTAATATTACTCTCACAAATACCCGCCAAATACCAACACAACACAAATACCCTTTCCCAGTACTTTCCCAGTAGCTCAGTCAGTAGAGTGCTGGTGTTTGGAACATGGGTTTGATTCCCAGGGATAGCAGGAAGCTGTGGATTTGTAAAAAGTTGTACTGACTTGTAAGTCGCTTTGGATAAATCGCGTCTGATAAATGGCTGTAAAGTTAAAAGTAAAGTAAATACCCGCCCTCCGCACAGGACAGTTAAAAGTACCAATCAACTAACAATAACGTAGAGCATTACCCAATTAAAAGTAGGAAAAGAGGCTTATTGCTTAATAAAATTTGTGTGAGATGATTTGCTTGAGACGCTGCTTTAAAAAAATGATTAAAAATATTTGCGACACAAAAACCATCCCTCGGTGATTCAAAACGGGTTGCGTAGTTTCATTCCCAAAAATGGGACAATTTCGTATTTTAAAGAACCGTATCTTCAACAACTTTGGGGGTTTTAAGGGATATTGAAACGTACTATGCGGTTTTGTACAAGATAAGCTTCAGTTAAGTCACTTTGTTGTTGGCTTAAATTTAAATGCACTTTACAGGGGGGCGGGGTTATCTTTAATCAGTTTAGGTGTGTGTTTGTGGCCCCTTGTTTCATATGGCCTTTGTGTTTAAAAAAAATAAAAAAAGTTAAAAAGTGTTAATTAAAAACTAAATAGCATGTTTATTTAATTTTTTATGGACAAATAATCGTTTGGGCAAAATATAATCGTTAGAATAATCGAAAAATTAGTCGATAGATTAGTCGACTAATCGAAAAAATAATCGATAGATTAATCGATAAGAAAATAATCGTTAGTTGCAGCTCTACAAAAAATTGGAATCGCCAAAGCTGCCATTCCCTCACCTCATATCCTCATCATGGCGCAACTCAATACCGGTTTATCGCCCACCCACAACTTTTCTATTTGGTTTTTAGATAATTGCTAATATACTTCCTTCGACCTGTTCTCCTGCAGGTCGGTTTATTTGGTTCTGTCAGACTTCGCATAAAAGCATTTTTCTTTCACAGGTACATCGTTTATGCTAATGAAAGTGTGCCTTAATGTTCAGAGCAGCGCGGTTTCATTTCTGCTTGCTATGCCAGGCTTGCCAAATCAAATGTGAAAGATGAAGATGAAATTGTTTCTCTCTTCCTTTCCTAAAACACACGCAGCTGCAGTTTGCATCTGACAAATTGGCCTTTTTCTCAGAAATGGCGGGGAATTGAATGAGGCGACTGCTTGCGTAGACGTACATCTAATCTTCCCGCTGTAAGTGCTGCGTCCCCCTCAGGCCTTGTTGGCTGTTATTAAAATGTGCTTTTCTATCAAGACGGGACCCAAATGGACTTGCTTTCTCAGTTGGTTCCGGTCTCTCTTTAAGCAGCCACGTTTCGTCTTCAAATGGGCGTTTGTGTGTGGTGCAAAAGGGGAAATCTGGATTTATTACTTTATCCGGTGGTGTTATTGCTTTTGTGTTCTAGCGGTGTTTACTTGATGTTATTGTTTTGCCATGATGAAGTAGCCTTTTATTTTCCTGCAGTCCAGTATTTCATACAGTAAATGATGAGTTCTGGGAGAGACGGGGACACCATTGGGGAAGTATTCAGTGTTGAGTTATGGCCTTTGGCTTTCAAATATGAAACCGTTTTCTTTAGAGAAAATGATGCACAGTCTTGAGTTTTTCTTAAGTAACGAGCTTCACCCTCTTCAATTATTAATTCACTGCTGTCTGCTGTTTTTGTCCCCCTCTTTATCTCCATCTCTCTCACCTGCTTGCTCTCTCTCTCTCTCTCTCTCTCTCTCTCTCTCTCTCTCTCTCTCTCTCTCTCTCTCTCGCTCTGTCATCTTTCTTTCTCTGTCTCAGTCACCTTTCTCACCTTCTTTCTCACCTATTCACTCTCTTTCCACATCTCTTTATCTCTCTCTTTCACTTTTCTCTCTATCTCCCTCACCTTCTTGCTCTCTTTTCTTTCTCACCTTCTCCTTGTCTCTTACCTTCAAATTATCTACCAACATATCAATGCTACAGTGTTGTAAGGCAATAAATACAATACATCTCTATTATATTAATCTGGTACAAAACACATGGTGAGGTGATTAGGGATCTTTTAAAAAAATCATAAATGTGTTAATTAAACTGGTTCAGAGTGAGAACTTGTGCAGCTTCATGAGTCTGTGAGTTTGTCACTATGGCCTCTAGGGACCCTATCACTCTTCATTGCTCTTCTGCAACTGCTCATCATTGCTCTTGTTATTGATGGTGCACATATTATGGATGCTTTTTAAAAGATCTCTGATTCAACTGTAAATTAGATTTCCACAAATCCCTCGAAGCGTGCGCCACAATTGAGAATAAATGTCTCCAGTCTCGATTGCTGGACTTGGTAAGAAAGGTTGTGACCCAAATAAAATAATCTTCTTGGATGAGTGATCATGAAGATTATGGACTACTCAACACATTCTTCAGAGATATGTTGTATTTGCTAGCCCGCACCCTGATCTGGAGAGTGGATGATTCTGGGGCGGTTCGGTCATCTGTGGAAGCATCAGGTAGACGGAGAGACTAAGGTATACAGGATGACATCTTATTGAATGACTGCTTCAATCGAAAGTGACAGCAGGGGAGGAGGGACCTGGGATTTAGAGGGAACAGAAGCGTAGGAGACTGTGGGAGCACCAGGGTCATGGTTGCCAGAGGCGATGCCTCAGGGTTGCCAGAGCCATTGACGGATCAGCTGATACATACGTGTCGTTCTCAACCCGGTGCACACGCTCATGGGTTTGTTCGCTTGCAAGGCCAAAGAAAAAACGGTTAGCGTGTTTCTTAAAATATATGTTGGTGGCAGTAGCAACAGCAAAGCGCTCATATTTTGTATTTTTAATATGCATCGTTGTATTTGATGAAGACAGTTGAGATTATGTATTTTGATATCACTCTAAAAGAATCACGTGTTGGGAAATAAAACGAAACGCCAAAGACAATTCGTATTGAGCCAGAGATTAAGCATGTTTGGAGCGTCCTCGCTTTCTTTTGCGGAAGTGCATCTCGGAGCTGCGTTATGTCGACAGCAGGGTTTTAATTACAGAAGGATGAACGGTTGTTCTCTCTCTCCCTGTTCAAACACAGTCTGTCTGAGACAAGGACGATGAGGCTTGTGAACTTGAACACAAACAGGGAAATTATATTAAAGTGGGAATTTGCCATCCCACCCTCAGATGAACACTGAACTGTGAATGGGATTGAGGCTTTGGAATGATTGATACAAAGCTCCATCTCCAGCTCAGCTTGCAAATTGTTGTGGAAAATCTCACTCAGTCTCAGATTTTTTACGCTTTATTGGCATGACAAATAATTTCTTCAGTTCATCTAGTCAGACATTTGCAGCTTGTCTGCATACAAATAAAGTAATTAGCATATTTGCATAAAATAAAGGTTGAATGAGCCTCTTAAATTAGTAGAAAGGTATGGTGAATGGTTGAAACACTTTAGCCTAAAAAACCAAGAGATACAATCAAATAACTTCCCCCACAATGATGAAAGGTAAAAGAAAGGTAAATTGAATTCCAGTTATCTCATCCGTGTTTCTCCTGGTGCCATTTAAATGAGCTCAGGTTAAGGCCTGGTATTTGCAGGAAGTTGTTGGATGAATCCAGTGATGACGCGTAATGTTCAGGAGTGACGGTGGTTTGCCGGGGATGTGATCTGACAGTCTGTGGTTTCAGGGACCTTCTGACTCTCCGGCCTGTCCTTTCAAATTGATTTGTGTGGATTCTCTCTGGAGAGGTTAGGGGCGCTGGAAAGAAGCATATGACTGTATTAGATGGGAAATAAATATAGCTGGCAAATAACTCCTAAGCACGTAAATGCTGTGTGTGACAGCGGTTTAACATTCTGGTGCTTTTGTTACCTGGGAAAAAAAATAATAGTAATGCATACAATTTATTTGCTGTCTTTTGAGAACCTCAAGGTCACCTTATAAAATTAAGTTGTCTTTAATCTTATGGTAAACACTTTATTAACAAACACACACACCAGTTGCCCATTCAAAATAGTGGCAGCCAAACATGTCAGCGTCCACTCACATCCGAGCATCACACACACACACACACACACACACGTTCTAATTCTCCGGAAAAAAATGTTTTTGGACTTTGGGAGGAAGCCGGAGACCCAGATGAAGCCCACGTAAGCACAGGCAGAGCATGCAAACTCACACCTGGAGTCACAAATAAACTGAACCTTGTTGACTTTATTGAAAACAATAACGCTTTGATTTTTAAATAAAAAATGAATAAACAATTAGCGTTTTAAATTACCTCCTGCATGATGACTAGAGATAGATGATATATAAATGATAGATAGATACACAATTGACTAGATGGATGAAGAATTAGACAAATAGCACATGAAAAAAATAAAGAAAACAACTTCTAATATGTATTTTAAATAGGTCTGTGTACACTGTGTTTCAAACATTTTATTATGTTACATTTTCTTAAAAATATGTTCATTTCAATAGTTTAAAATGTACAAAAAAATGTTTTCATTCATTAATGAGACAGACAAACGGATGGATGGGCAGAGAACCTCAAAATAAAGAACAAATGGAGAGACCAACAATAGATGGACGAACATGTACACACACTAGGTGAGAAACCAATATAGCGTAACATAGATTGATAGATATAAAGGGAGACCTTTATTTTATAAACAATACGCCCCGTAGAGAGGCGTCCCACTTTGTCCGAGCAACAGGAGGCTGATTAGATTGATAGAAATCTTGCATACTTTGATGTTTTCCTAGCCATCAATCTAATAAGATTACCAGAAGCTTCTTTCTAACTTCCCTTCTTCTCACCCTTGAAAGATTTAAAGAGCATATGAAAATAAGATCTTTGTTTCAGTAGTCGATCGATAGGTAAAGCTCCGGCGAGTTTGCATTTCAGTGAAGTCGGGTTGATGGCGTGTGTGTTGAGGGAACAGAAAATGAACTCTTTGTACTGGTATTGCTTTTGTCAGCAGTGACCTACAACAGCATCGTTTCCAAGCACGTCCCTTCTCGTGTTGTCTCTCCACTGGATCTCACTCCAGGGGCTTTGAGATCCAGCAGATTTAAATTCTACCAGGGTTGTAAACTGTGCAGCTCTTTGAAGTCTAACGAACTCGACAGTTTTAAGCAACTTCAAACGACAACACTGCTATGGCTTCTGGTCTCAGAAGGAACATTAATTAATTTCCATTTTCATCTTGCTGAATAAATAAATCTCACTAAAAGTGGTTTGAGCAGCAGGAGAGAAGCACAAACTGCTTCTGCCGGTTAGCGGCTTTAAGAACCTCACATTTAAGAAAATATGAAATATATTATTAGTGCTAACAATGTTTTTATATGAACTTTGGTCTAAAACATTTTCTCGCAATAAGTGCATTGCTTTTTAGTTACCGTATCTTGAGTGGATGTTACGCTCATTAAACGTGAACATTAAACTTGACACCTACTAAAGAGCTGCAGCTTCAGGTTAGATTTGTTTTGGGTTTTTTTAGGTACAAAGAGCGAGAAATTGAAAAGATAAACGACCACGCAAATAATGGGAAGGTCTTCATTAAATTTTTTCAAGGTTTTCTATTCTATTCTATAAGCTTAAAGTGCAACTATCGCCACCTAATGAATATATTTATAATATTTAATATTTATATTAATTTTAAATATAATTATTATTTACATTAATATATTAGGTACACAATATATTTATATTATAAGTACACTATTGTTATACATATTTAGAACTATAATATTATTCCAAATATTGTTCTTTTACTGTATAACAATTGCATGATCTAAAGTCGAAAACCTGACTATCTTTTAAAATACTTGAAATAAACATTCATTATTAAAGTAATTTGGAAACATGTGTTTGTCGATGTTCATTATCCACTTTGTGGTAGTAGTGTCTCTTGACTGCTTGAACCCCTTAATTGTTGTGTGTGTGTGTGTCTTTCTTTGTCTTTAGTCTTTGTGCGTGTGTGTGTCTTTGTGTGTGTGTGCGCGTTTGATACATTTTCATACAGCGTTTTTTAGACAGTATGTAACTGTGAAAAGCGCTTTATAAATAAACTGAACTTGAACATTGGTTGAACTTGAACTTGTTGGTAACGGGGGAGTTCTTTTTTAAGTATGATCTTACAAATTTTTAATCACTGATTGTCTGTATTGTTGGTACATACAATATGTAATTTGTAGTTGTTTTTGTATTCCAGACAAGTTACATGTTGACATCTTGTGGACTGGCTACTACGATTAAATCGTTTTTTTGATACGCGTATTCCTTTATATTGTAGAGGGTGTAGAAAATATAAGGATTGTAGGATAAATACAAGAAATTATACTTAAGGTTGATATTGTTATGGACAAATTCATATTGTATAAAATTCAGTATTTTAGTGCTTTATGAAAAATATATAAACGGCTGTTTTTGGTTTCTTGGAAGCCCTGAGGCATTGGCCACCAGGGGGCAGTCAAGAAGGCTAACCTAATACCTCTGGCCTCTTTTTCAATTAGATCTAATATCAACAGCTCAGCTGCCAGAGCTCCTCATTTTGATGAGCCGTACGAGTGGATAAGATCCAGATCTCTCCTAGAAATGGCAAGCTGTCCTCTTCTCGAATCAGGACATTGGATACCTGCAGGGAGGAAAGGGTTGGAGCTCATTTCAGCTCATCTCTTTTTGGACAGTGTTGTTGTCAGTCTTCTGACACCAATACAAGCACCCACACACACTCACGGTCAGTTCTTCACCCCCAGAGTTCAATCTCTCAGGTTGGTAGCAATAATGGTCTGCAATGCAGGTGCCGAGCTGTGAAGTGGGGCAATAAATGAGTGTTTATCCTGTCCTATAGCTGCCACTGAAGGACATGCGCGATAGCAGCTTCCCGAAGATCTTCACTGTCGTAGAGGTTTTGAGAATTGCTCTTTGATGAAATGTAGATAAGATTTTGTGGTTTTCCAATAAAGAAAGTCCATTTGATTTTATCGTTGGAAAATCTGGGTTACATCTGATTAAATTTGATTTTTGGTTGATAAATGGTTTATGATTCGCTCATGAGAAAATTGTACTGTTTAATGCACCAACCTCTTTAATACGGTGCTGTTATTATTGGTCTTAATGGCAAAATTTAATATTTTTATTGAGGACAAAACATTTTAAGTGATTAAATGTTTAAATTTATTTATTCTGGATAAACATTTTTGTCAGCCACGCCCCATGATTGTGTTAATACATTTCACTTTTATAGTGTTTATATAAATATATACATTTCTGGACATTTTATAACCCCCTTCCACAGAGTTTTCACACTTCAATACAATGTTTGTTTTAACTAACTGACACATTGGGTCAGTATTGGTGATGAATGTTGAGCTGTAAGTGTCTTTGCTCGATAGACTCTAGTAAAATAATGACTGCAGTTGCTTGGTGACTCTCAGGGTGATTGGTAACAGATTTTCATTGACACATTACCAGAGGACATGTGACATGTTTTTAGTCTCAAGGTAGGCTTTAAAGTGCCTTGACATGCCATTTGTGCTCTTGAAGCTTGGTAAACTGATTTAGTCAAAGATGCTCAAACTACATTCCGCCATTTGGATAAAGCTACAGTACAACCTTTAGTGCAATTTGTGAAATCAAGGACTGAAAGTAACTACAGCATTTTGAGCACATACGTTTGGGAACACAATTTCTCTGTACTAAAGAGAGGTAGAGAAAGAAAACCTTTATACACTATTTATAGACCATCATCTTCATTCTGTGCTTGGAATCCATGTGACAAATCTTCATTCAAACCGTTTTCTGAAAAACTGCTTAGGGTGTCACACTAAGTTCACAGAGTCTTGCATTTTTAATTTGTTTTCTCACATTTTGGCATTTGGATTCATTTAAAATATCCGTATTTCAATGTTGTACCGTTGACAGCAATATTAAGTTTGTGAACACTAAAGCATCAGTGCGCAATTCAAAAGAGCAGCTATTCAATGGTCCATAAATGTTTCACAAGAAGATGTTTATAAATAATATATATTTATTTTATTTTTATTTTTTTGTACAATTTGGTTTGTCATGTTATTGGTAGATGTGCAGATGATCTGGGAAGACAGTTTAGGCCTAGTCTTGCTCCGGCAGCATCTCCAGTTTGTTATGGATCTGTGTTAAGTAAAATACAGTACTTGCTGTTGAATGTAAAGTTTCTACGTTCTTATTTCGATTTCTCAATAGTGTATCAAAAGCACTGAACTGCAAAATGATGACATGTACAGTAACAAATTAATGTTAGTGAAAACCACATACAGCTCCTACTACTGCTCAATGGTGCTAGAACTTTGAGAACATTTAGAAACACGATTGAGAAAGACAGATTGATTGATGTTGTTGGTAACGTCCGTGGTTTTTGAAAACTGTCGCCCTTTTGCCCTTTCTCTTGTAAACACTATCAATAAAACCTAAAGGATGTTTGTATCCTGCTAAGCGCATGTTTGCCTTTGTCTTCAGACACCAGCCTTAAAGCTAATTGGGTCTGTTTGTCTTTGCTTCACCGAGCATGAGCCAGTTAATTGCTCTACATCCTTGGAGGCTCATCGATTGGCCGGTCCAGTCTTTGCTATGTGATCGTGGAGAGTAACTTGATCTTTCTAATCCCTGAATGGCGGATAGATGTACACTTTGATGGATGAACTCAAAGTAAAATTCAACTTTCATCCTCCTATCGCCTCACACCAGACCTGGACACAGGATTGGAACTTGGGCCCGTACCGTTTTTCCTGTGACCACAAGCTTGACGTACTATTATAGTCACACACACTGCAAACTTGACCTTCATTGGGAGCTTTGCATATGGTAGAGAGTGCAGGGCATCTGGAGGTTAGGATGGATCCTCAAACTTCTGGGTTAGTTTCAACCCATCAACCCTGATGACAAATGCAGACACATCCAGATGTGACTTCATTGAGCTCTACTGAATCAGAGCAACTCGCTGGCTCTAATTGTAGATCTTGCTTGGGATTATTTATTTTTGACTATTATAATTACTGCCAGTTTATTCTTTGTTGTGATTCATCCTTCAATGTCATTTGCACTTTAATCCATTAAAGTCTTATTTTTTCAACTTTTGACACATTTTTTCATTCAATTTTATTTCATTTTTTCAAGTTAATTTGCACTTTAATCCGGTATGTTCTCACACCACAATCTCACACAGTGCTTACCTATTCATCTTTAATTCACTTGTTTTTTCCATTCTTTCAGTTATTTTTTTCAGTTTTTCACCAATTCACATCAATTGACCTATCTCTTATTTAATTTACTGTATTTGTATATGTATATACTTATTATTTTATATTACATATTTTCAATTAATTTTTATGATTATATTCTGTTCTCTATTTTTCTTTATTCCTTGAGAATGTCTTTTTTTACATTCCATATTTTAATGAAGTTGAGTAGTAGAACCCTATTAATTACATTTTTTACTAGCAGTCTAGCACAGTTTTTTTTTTAATTTGCATTGAGAACTACACACTATTCTGAACAGGCAGTTGCTAATCTATCGTGCAATTTTCACCGTTGGCTGAAATGTTTTGTATTTGTGGACTTATCGTTCAAGTTTAATCTTTAGTTTGTACACTCCAGTGTTTCTATTTTTATTTGAATTTGCTTTTTGTTTTGTAATTTTTATTGCTACGCATATATGCTGCTGAATACCTTGTGTTGTCTGTCTGTTAGGAGTAATTACACAAAATTACCTTTTTAATTCAACATGCAGAACACTGGATTTTAGAACATTGTTTGGAATGTTTTACTACTGGAAGTTGGGACGATCATCTGATTGAATGCTTTTATTTTCTTTCTTTTCCTCCAGGGCAGGACCGCAGTGAGGCCGTTCTGATTAAGCGCTTTAAGGGCGATGGTGTTCGCTACAAGGCCAAGCTCATTGGCATAGATGAAGTCACTGCCGCACGAGGAGACAAGCTGTGTCAAGACTCCATGATGAAACTCAAGGTTTGTACAGTCGTGCTTTTTAATAACAACATCTGATATAAATCATAAACTAGTCAATTGCTTTAACAAGTTTAAGTTTAGGTTTGGTTTTTGTCCACATCGAAGTGAATTACATATTTTCCAGTCTAAATTTTAAAGAGATTCCTCCTCCTGATTTGCATGCGGCTGTGATTGGAATGTCCCGACTTGTATTGATCATTAGCTGTTTACTCTTCTCTCTTACAGACACAAAATCCATATCCATATTCCCATAGTCCTTCTCTCTTTAGCAAACAAATGAGTCCCAGGGTGTTATTTTTAATCTCTGGTTGCTCTTGCTGTGTGTTTATCTCTTTGCAAAGTTATTTCAAGAGGGACATTGACTTTGGTTTTATCCCATAATCCTCCTGCTTCTTTAAAATAAAATCCATCTTGGACGTCAAACGTGCTCCATTTTATTTAAAGCATTTGCAAGGTATTTTTTTACTCTTGTTCTGGCACGCTGGGCTTAATAGATGAATCTTTTAACATACATTCCCATCAATCAATATTACTGACAAGCTCTCATTTTACATGTGTGTCATCCCTCGAGCTTTCAGCTTCTGAATAAAATACATCATTAGATAATTAGAAGTCACTTCAATCTAAAAATTGTGTACTGTATGCCAATAATGCATCTCTGTCTGCTAGCCAGGCCTTGCTGCTTGCTAATCAGCCAAACCGCAGATTCTTTAAGAAAGCGACACATATAAAAGATACAAAGCAAATTATTCAATTGCCGTCACTGGCTTAAAAAGGCAGTCAAATCCCCAGCAACTTCCAACCAGCATGGATCAGAATAGTTTGTACAGGGAAAAAAAAATCTGCAGATTTTTATGTAACAGCTAATACTCCCCAAGCTCTGCAGCTAAAGATGTTGTTCCATTTCTGTTTCTCTTTTATCTTCATTTCTTCTTTTTTTTTTTCTCATGTTTCTGTTTTCATCTTCTCTCCCACAGGGATTCGCGGCCTCAGCTCGGTCTAAAGGAGAACACAAACAGAAAGTTTTCCTCACTGTGTCCTTTGGAGGGATCAAAATCTTCGATGAGAAGTCAGGGGTGAGTCAATGGCGCAGGTTTTGGCAGGAGGGTTTCGGGAATTGTGTTCAGCCTCCATCCATTATCCTCTGAGTCAGAATTACGAGGCCTTGTTCTGATGAAGTCCTGACACAAATAAGAAAAAAGTTTTACTTTGTGATGTAGCGCTGTGGTTGTCTCCATTTATTTAAACTGTCAATGATATAAAATAATCTTTTTCTCATTTTTTTCTCACTTTTTAACCGTAACAGACAGAGGTAACAGAATAACAGAAATTAGAAACGTTGTGACACTTAACAGGGAAAAAAAACACCAGAAGAAGTAAGAATAAACGAAAAACAGTCATTAATATTTGACCAGACAGACTATATTGCATCCGGTAGATTGCTAAAGGCTAATGGGCTAGCGCTTAAAAACGAGACCAGCGCACTGCTTTCGGAGCAAACAGAAAAGAGTTCACAACGAAAAACACAGAGTCAAACTAATCATATTTCTCTGTCTGCTATACAGAAAAAAAAAACGTTGTTGAAAGAAAGAAAAACGTTGTTGCACAGAAAAAAAGACCAAGTTTTTATGCTATTCTCTTTAAGCGCAAAGGCTAATGAGAACCAATGAGCAGCAAAGCATGATGGGAGTTGTAGTTTCGACCACTACAATAGATTGTGGTTTTATTTTCTTTTTAAGTAAAACAACATTGAAGTGATATGAGTCACAAGTTAGGTTTGTTAAATAAAGAAAAAGTAGTATTTTATAGAGAAAATGAACGTAATTTAGCCAGAAACAAAAAAACAACGTATGTTCATTTTGTGCCTGAAAAATCAGGGGGGTGCTTATATTCGGTAGTATGGCTCTCAAAGAGTTTCTTTTCTTTTCTTTTTTTTTTTATATGTGGAGATATTGGCTTTCTCAGAAAAAAAGTTCCTGACCCCCGAATTAAAATATTAAAAACTCATAAAAACAAGAAAACAATTGCTGATTTGCAGAAAAATGGAAACTGGAAAGTTTTGGGAGTACTTTTCCTGGCTTTCACCTCATTCTTTTGATGTCAGAGAATTCTTTAGTCAAGATCCTCCAGTCACGCTGGAGAAGGATGCTGAAGGTTTGCATGTTATCTTGCTGTCCATCCTTAGGGAGACTGTGAGCTTGTGTTAATGGTGCTTTTTAAAGAGAGGACCAATCTTTAGGGAAATCAGGGTAGCATAATTGAACAGAGTTTTGAAGCATAGGGCGACCACAGCTTCACAAAAGCCATCTTCTTAGCCTTTCCTTGAAATGTAATCGAAACTGAAATGATGTTAAAACAACAACCATTTACAAACTGACGAATTGGTGATTATACCTTCAGTTTTAATCTGGCACCGAGAGCTTGTTGAAGAATGGGGGTTAATAAGAACCAACATGTGTAGATCTGTCTGATGGATGGAGCGTTCGCATGTTGCTCCGATGAGGATGGTGATGAATGATGGGGATTGTGCAAGCTCTGCTTTCATGGCACCAGAAGGCCGACCTCACATGACAAGGTTGTAATCTGTCATCACTGTGTCTGATCTGTTAACCCCGAGACTTTAAACTTTTTTTGGGGCTGCTGAATTGCATTGATTTTATGTCATTTATTAGTCCAAAAAACGTAAACAAAAACATATAATTTATTAATTTGTGTTTATTTTATTGTTGTTCTTATTATTTTACATATGTATTTACCAACATTGCAAATGCCAAAAACTAGAATTACGATCAAAGAGCAACTATAAAATGGTGCTTTTTAAATGGTAGCGAAGTTTAAAAACTAAAAAGCAATTGAATTAAACAGTAAAGCAAAGAAATAAATTGTACTGTAAAGGAGTGTGTAAATGGAGCTTCTGATAAATGAAGAGCGAGAGAAATATACCATTGCTTTCCTTTTTATCCCTCTTTCTCTCTTCATTAGTTTTACCCCTACTTTCATGTTTTCATTAGACTTCGCTTGGGAACTGTTCAGAATGGCATATGGTCATACAGATCTTTTTCATCTCATTTTAAACTGTTTGCCAAACGAAACCGGATCAATAAAGGGTAGAAAAATCATATAAAAGGATTGTTTGTCGTATTTCACATTTATCGGTGTTTTGCTCCTGTTCTCCCAGTTCCTGTCTTTATCCCCTCTTCCTTGGCTTGCCTTCAGGCCTTCCTCAGATGAAGAAGAGCTGCATTCTGATTGTATTATAGTGACTCAGTGGACTGGCGCGTGCGGTACTGCGAAACGGCTAATCGCATTGTTGTCCTGCTGTCTGAAGTCCTGCCAAGACCAGCCACTCGCTTTATAAACTCTCCCACTGTGGAGGAGGCAGCCAGACAAGATGCCACGAAAATATGCCCACAACCCCCATCTTCCTTCAATCCAGCCCACTTAGGAGCACGGGAAAACCTGTGGAGAGTGTTCTGGTTTTAGCTCCTTCATATTCAATGAAGGGCAAAGCCTTTTGCTTATTTAGTCACTCGATTCTGGGTTTTTGTGTCACTCGTGTAAGGCAACCACGCTAGACTGCATCAAGCCCGACTCGTGTGCCAGAAATGAATAAATGAAAACAATTTGAGTTCCCTTCTGAAAAAAATAACACGTTGGACTGGAAGTAAATAAATTATGATTTGGATTCTTTTTTGCAGTTCAATTGTGTAAGCAATTTTTGTTCTTTCTTTAGTGCAATATAGGGGAATGCATTCTTCATTGGATCCGCATACTGTAGAGTACATTATCCCACTATTAAACTTTTCGAGGGCAGTTTAATGGATTATAGATCGACCAAAGGGAAAAAAATGTAAAATCACTTTTGAATTTAGCTAACCTGTCCAATTTGGTTAGCAAATTCAGCGCATCTTGTTTCATAATTCTCGGATAGTATCCAGACAGATATATCCCTGATTCCCTGAGCCACTGATTTGCATGGAAATGAGATCTGACCCATCCAATGGAGTGGCCTAATGCACGGCAAAAGCAGCTGTTGAATTAAATGGCTATATCTGTTCCACTTACTCTAATATCATTAGACAGAATGAGTGGGAGAGATGGTTAGAGAGTGGAGATGAATGTGAATGGTTTCAGTTTCACTGTAAAGTGTCTTCATTTTCTTTGATATCTTATATGCATCTTAGGTACAAATTGTATTTTTGTAAAGCACATTACATTTTTACAAGTATGCTCTCATAAAAAACGAAAATGACATTGTAATTTATACAAAGTAAAAAAGTTAAAATCAAATGCAAAATTTTTTAGTGTTTTTATTATGGGTTACACTCATAAGGAGTGTGAGTGAATGCATGAATGTGGCAGAAGACCAGTACAGTATTCGTAACCATGTATGAGAATTCGGTTCGGCATAGATTAATATTAACATGGCGTTCAAAAGATGGATTACAATCAATTCCGTGAGGGTGAGACTGATGATTTTTCTGTAATAAAACAACAGAATACAGACTTAACAAATCAAGATGTAGCTGCTGTAGCTCAAATATCAATATTTATTTTATTAAAACAAGCACATGATCTAAGATACAAATCGTTTTAAAAGCCATAGATGTGTGTGACCTTTCACATTTAGTTTGAAGCTGAACTGAAATTCAGAAAAAACATATATTAAAAAGTCAAAAACATTATCAAAATGATTAAAGTAATTTAAAATAATAGCATTATCTGCAGAAAGGACTTGTTCCGCCAGAAATGACTAGCAATCATTTTTTCAAGTCAGTTGGTTTTGTTTGGGGGTCTAAAATTGAGTAAGATTATTAAGGAATGCGTAATTATTTCTCTTTTATTTAAATTAAATCCGTATTAATACCAAAACATATGCTTGTATGATCTCCAACTCTGTTTAAGCGAGATTCACGTTCGTAGCTAAAATATTACACATTTAGGGAACAGTTTCCTTATTGTTTATCACCCTGTCAATTACATAGACAGCAATTTCTACTAAAGGTCTGATTTTCAGGAGTCCCAATTTGAATCATTATTAACACATTTTACATATAAATGTGGCTGTTTTTTTACCGTTAATAACAATAACAATTGTTAACTTCAAGTTCAAGTTCATTTTGTTATATTTATAAAGTCTTTTTATTTCAGTTTGATTATTTCAGTTATTCCCAGAATAACTGTACTAAGCAAACAATTGTATAATATAACTATAAAAGAGTTATATTGTTCAATTACACTTGACTACGACTATGACCAGTGAATTGGAAGCTTATTAACCAGGGGACTTTAAAGCGAAAGTAGAGTTTCATTTTCAAACTTTGTTAGGATTCTCACAAGGACAGGACCATTTGCAACAAAAACCGCCACAAGGGCCAAAATGGGACTAAACGTTTGAATATGATATTGCTGTTGAGAAACAAGATTAAAAAAATTCAATAAATCTTTAAATAAAACTAAAAAACGTGTAAGACATGACACCAAACCAGCAACAGACATTTACAAGCAGACACTAAACAATGAAGAAATTTGACAGATAACGACGGGGGCAGATGAATGAATAATTGAGCAGATAAAAGTCGTAACATGTAGACATGTAAATTAACTAATAAAAAAGAAGTGACATCAAAATGAGGGCAAGTAACATTTGTCATTCAAAGCATTTGTCTGATGGAGCCCAGTGTTCTGGCAGTGCGAAGTCAGAGACTAGTTAGTGTCATGGTTAACGTCACCAGTCAATCACAAGAGCAAACCTCTAACCAGCAGGTCACCATTTCCCTGCTATTGAAAGCTTTTTTGATAAGTAGCAGACTAAAATGAGTTAAAGGCTTCTAGTGGCACAGGATAGAAGTCATTTCTATGTAATGTCATGCCCATTTTGCACTGTCAAGAGCCATTATTCTCTTCACCTTGGGATTTCTTGCTGAACATATGCTGTTTTCCCAAGAGGCCATTGTGGCTCATTTCTGAAGTTTCTTTCCAATCATATTCTCACGGGTCCTTTTGGCAGCCCACTCGCTAGTTTGCCCCTTGATCGTGTGTTTGTGTGCGCACCTGTGACACTTTTTTTTTTAATTAAACTCTGTTCTCTCCTTACTAATTAGGCCTCTCTCCGGCCGAGTTGCTCTATGGTTTCCCGCTCTCTTTTTCTATAATCAAACACCTGGAACTCTCATCATTGCTATGGCAGCTGCTAATTAGTAGATACCTGGCGCCACGGCAACAGCAGGTTGGAGGTGGGTGGTGGGTTAGTCAAGGTTCTTGATGGGAATAATGACACCTTGTCTCACTCATACTGAGGTGATTAAATCTGGACATACTCAGCCACTGCGCGAGCGATTTAATACAACAGCACTCCTACACGGTGACGCCGGGCCACGCGCTTGCTGTATACCAGTGTCACATTGTGCTGGGAAATACATGTGCCTTGGAGTTTCACTGGTGTTCATGTCAGCTTGTGATTTATTAGACTCTGCTTAAGATGACATACATTTGAGGGAATAAGTGATTCTTAGTCTGCGTTAAAAAGGCTAGTTGCTATCCAGTCTGGCTACTATATGCATTAGTGTCACTTTATATTTCACAGAATCCCTCCATTCATTTCCTACTGCTTACTCCATTTCAGGGTCAGGTGTACTGTAGCTGGTGCCAATCTCAGCGACTCTGGGCCTCTGACATACTCTTATTAGTAGCCCAGACAAACCCACCTCACTTGGCAGAATATATTTTTTTTTTCCTTTTTTTTTGCAAATTTCCTAGATCGACCATGACGTACACGGTAGTCTTTAACCAATATTATCCAGTCCTTAATCATTTCTTTAGAAATCACAGCGAAACTGATGCATAGATATTTTGTAAATCTTATTTTACAAGTCCCCCCTTAAATATATGTGTATTATTATGTAACAGCACTGTACCTTTTTGAAATCAACACAGTTTAGAAAAACACATCGTAAAAAGCGCACACACACACACACACACACACACACACACCCACACACACCCACACACACAGCTAAAAGCGTAATCAGTTCTTCCAAGCTCTGGTTAGCAGTAGGAAGGAAATCATATGATGTGAGTATTCAAACAGAAAAGACGGAGAGCAGAAGACAGAGAGAGCGGGAAGGGTGATAAATCATGCTAAACTCATTAATGAGATAACAGTGGCCGAGGATATCAAGGTTAAAGGGTCGAGATGGGCTATAGCCGGTTATTTCCTGCCAGAGCCTCTGCAGTGAGCGGCCGACATGCACCGCAAAACATTAGTGACAAAAAAAAACGGATTCTTGTAATCTGAATTGTCAAGACTGATGCGGAATCTGTAGCGCTTGCTTTTGATGGCTCAGTATGTGCCTATGCAAGTGAGCGTGTGCACGTCTGTTCAGGTCGAATGCCTCTCATCTCGGCAGACATCCATCCGCTGCAAAGTGACGCACCAGAAATGAAAGTTCACTGTGATTTACAGCATGCACACAAGCACAAATCCATTGGTGTGATGTGCTTTCGGGTGGTTGATTTCAGATAGCCATGTTTTATATGGCTAGCTTTGCCGCGGTAACACTTTGGATAATACGATCGAAGGATGATGCTACTGAATTGTGAAGCTGTTGTCAGATGGGATGGTTTAAAACATTATACAGTGGTACCTCTCTTAACGAAATTATTTCGTGCCGACAGCAGTTTTGTTAAATGGAAATTCTGTTAAGTGAACCGCGTTTTGCATGTAAAAGCCCTAATTCGTTCCGATGATCCGTAAATTCAGACAAAAAATTTTCATAAACGTAAAATTATTGGTAATATATGTAATTTAAAAAAAAAACATGTTGCGTAACAGGTATTTAAAAACATGATAAATGAGTTTGTGTGACTAAAGCAAAGAAATAGTTTTTCGTCATTCATGTCGAGCGGCAAATTGTGAGTGAGAGAGGAGGCGGATCAGCAAACGACAATCCCACATTTTACAGTACAGCATTGCTACGATCTGACATGGTGATCGCTTGATATTATATAGTTGTTGTTCTGATCCTGTGTCTTTTTATGTCTAAGCCATACGGTGACGGATTGTGAAGTCATCGCACATCGTTTACCAATACACCATAGCGTACACACGATAAATAAATCTAATAGAAAACAAATTGACTTAATAAAACTTAAACATTAAAAACTAAACTTTTAACTAAACGTAAACTTTTTCCTACTTCCTACTCATGCTTTTCTTTACACCCCTTTTTAGGTTTAGTTGTAGTCACCCCTTTCACGCGTAGCCTTCAGGTTCACTCTCTCCTTTCGTAGTGTGAACAAATTGTGTTAAAAGAGACAATATTTTATCGACAAAGACTTTAGTTATATGGAAAATATTTTTTTAAGAGAGGTAATTTGTTAAGAGGGGTACCACTGTGTTTTTGCATGCGCTGGGGAAAAATGACCAGATTTGGCTAGAAATGTGTGACTAGTTGTGTGACCAGGCGGTGACCAGACTTTTCAGGCTTTACAATACTATTCTACACTTGTACAACATGATGCTTTTAGACACCCAAACTTAGAGACCCTCTCACTGATTGTGTCAGATTCAGTTTATAGTTCAGATTGCAGTCTACTTTGCATGAACGGAATAGGAAATGTGGTTGGGTTTTCTTCTTCTGTATGAATAATGGATGATGAGCCACTTTTCTTTTGACTTCAGTGCTGCAATTCAGGGTTGTGTTTGGGAACTGAAATATTAAATGATTAGATAGCTGCTGCATCTTTGTGCAAACAATTGTCACTTTGCTTGTGTGTTCAGATTTCTTCTTATCACCTTTGTCCTCAGACACACTTTTTTGAATTGCTTCTCTTCACACTCAAAATGATACAGTGAATGAATATGCAATTTTACGGAAAACTAATTAAAGAATTCTCAGTGTTTTAGAAACAATGTTTAGAATTACACTGTTATTATTGCACCCTCAAACAACAACTGAGATTAGGAATGAAACGTCAGTTTAGTGAAAATGTGACATACTGGTTAGAAGTGTTTTTTTCCTCTTTCAAAGTGTACAATTTTACATCTCAAAATATGAAAAACGCATCAGTTTTCATAGTCTATTCATGGTAATTTGAAATGTACTATGAATAAATTGAACAAAATAGAACAAATTGTGTTCTAAAAGAATAAATAATAATAAAAAGTGTTGCAAATACTGTAATGATGTTGGAAATGGTTACTGGTGACCCCTGATGAGTATATCTGAAAGAAATCAAGAGCATAATATAATAACAATGTATTGTTAATGTTACTGCATTCCCCCTAAAAAGACACACACATTTTAAATATAACAATTTGCATTTTAAATATACGCTAATTACATTTACTTTTAATTAAATGTACGCTAATTAATTCCATTACAAAGAATCTAAAGACTCTAAAATCTAAAGGATGGTGAGACCTTTACATAAAGTTGCCAATTATGGCTTTGCGCAAGATGAACGTTTTATACTTTTGCCAAATGTTGTGATAGTGTCATCATGGGTGTTTTTCTTGAGACGTAACATCTGCAGATGTTTCATGAAGGAAATGCATCTTCTTTTAGCTTTATCTTTTCATTTTGCAGATGAGTTGTAATGAATGCTAAGCACGTTCTTTTAAAACAAGTGCTAGATTTACAGTAGTGTGCACCAGAGAGTGATTGCTGTATTCACAACTGCAACTATATCTTAACTTAATGACAAAATGTATTGCCTGATAAAAGCTTGACATGCTTAAATCATGAATCTAAATATACGTCATGTACGTTTGCAGTGATGCCGTTTCCTATTAGTGGAGGCTAGTTACCATTTCAACAACTTCTGTCCTATTGGGCAGGTTGGTCAAAAAACCCTATCATTTCACCCCTTTGTCTGCATGTGGTCACAGCCAGTATGTATTAACATCACAGACAGCGTTAATATTAACTGAAAGCAAAAAAAAAAAAAAAATGTGAGGCCCGCTATATTATCCGGCCTTGCTGTCTGGCAAACAATCGTTGGTGTTGTTGTTCTTCTTCTTTATCTGCACAATTCTGTTCTGGGGCGTTTTGTCCTGCATTTCACTCGTCTTGATCCAATTCACGCCAATGGCAATTCTTTTGCATGCTCAGCTCCTAAATGATTTGAAATAAGGCCTATACTTTATCTGCCGCTCCTGGCCTGGAGCTACACAAGGACCTAATAAAGCTGCAGCTAATGTGTGTATACGGGAGTCAAGCGGCTGGTTAATTAGCTGTGAATGTGTGGTTTTGAAGGGCTTAGCATCCGACTCCAGATCCTCATTATCTCGGTAACACCAGCGTTCCCCTTCCACCATCTCCCCTCTCTTCAAACCGGTGTTATACAGCAGCATCCGGAGATAAGCGAGCACACACACCCTCACACCACCAGTGTTGGACACGTCCCCAGTCACTAAAACCTCATTATGAGCTCCGTTTGTGTATTGTCATTAAGTTGTATTTGTCTTCCCTCAGGAAGTGATTAAACCAGGCAGTGCTTCTGTTCTAGGCCTCTAGCTATAGTGGTCTCGGTTTAAAAACTTAATTGCTGAATCGACTCTGGTTGAGAGAAATTTGGTCTGAACTTGAGGTAAATTTTCCAAAGAACCTGTTCTAAACTTTTTGCGGTCCATTTTATGATCAGTCATGTTTTAGAATAGAGTAGCACTTTTTTGTCATTGTTCCTGGTACAACAAAATTACATTTGCACCAGTTACAGTAACTGTTACAAGTAAATGCTCTTGTTATGCATACATTTTCTTCTTATTATGTTTTCTTATAATGTTCTACTATAATTTACTTAATACTTTATTACAAGTAATAAGTAATAATTACACGTATAATTGATAAGTAAAGATTTTAGAAAATTGACTGAAGTATTAGAATATTATTTCAACTGATTTATTATTACGTCTCGAACAATTCTTTGTTAATAACAAAAATAAACTATGTATTACTATTACTAATAATAATGATGATGATGATGATAATAATAATAATAATAAGAGTATTTGTTGTTGTTGTTATTATTAGTGTTGTTATTATTGAATTTAATTAAATTGAAAAAGCCTTAAATTGTCCCACAGCGGAGAAATTGCATTAGCAGTAGTATTATTGTTATCATTTTCTTTGCTATTTTCATTTCCCCTCACAGTCACTAATACTCTTAGTATGTTTTCCTGTTCAATTTAGAGGAGACAACACTTTTACGTGTTTTACAAGTAAATCAAATGAACAGGCTGAGACGCAATCCATAGCTACATTACAGGAAGTATTATACAGTATGCATTGATATAGTAGAGACACGGTAGATGAGTAATCTAGGGAAAACACCAGCTTGGGATGTCTTGGGATGGACAATGATCAGTTTTGGTAATGACCAGGCACTATGACGGTGTCAGGGAATCAGTTCATAAAGAATCAATTAGAACTAGTAGTTTTAGAAGATAGTTACAGGCTTCTAAATAAAATGCAAACACAAATTTAAAGCTAAATGTATAGCTTAAGAGAAGCATTCTTCAGATGAGAGAAGTTCCACTTGAATGTAAAAAGAGTATAAGTAAAAGTTTTTTTTAAGAAGTGTTTGGAAGATGTTGCACTTGTAACCCTTTCCATTATTCCAATAAGTAAACACTAATGTTTTATAAAAAAAAAGAATAAAAAAAAACCTAATTTTTGAACCAACATGCATTCAAACAATTTTCTGAAAAGAGTTCATGTTGTTTCAGAGTTGGTGTCACTGGTTATACAATACAAACTATATGGTAGTTCCCATACAAACTATTTGGCAATGATGACTGAAAGCTACTTAGTTACACTCACATATTCTCTTCCAGACAGTTTTTTTTTACTTTTGCCATTTGTAAAGTGGCATTGGATCATTTATTGTTCTATACAGCCTCTTTGGAGACGGTTTCATTATAAATCGTAGTCTATAATTAAATTATGAAGTCTGCAAGTGATCTCATCGACACAAGGTCGCAACCATTTTATTCATTAAAAAAAATTCTGTTCATAAACGACTGTACTCATCTAAAATACGTATTAATACAGTAAGGCACAATATAACGAATACAGTACAAACAGTACATTGTTGCCTAATCTACTCTTCATTCGATCTGTCAAATACATTTCTTTGAACAAAGTGAAAAAAATATATAAATGTCAGCCGTTGAGAAATCAGAGATCCAATTTTGTCGGAAATCCACGAGGTGGAAAGATTCTGCAGCCATCTTATTAAAACACCCTCAAATCAGAAATGCAACCGTGCAAATCTGCCCTGTAGCTCAAAGGTCTAAAAAGTGTTGCTCCAGGGATATAATCACTATGGTAACGGTGTAATTATCAAAGCAGAATGTTGACCTGTGAGGTCAAAGGTCACACTGATGATCTGAAGCAGAGGAAAGCATTGAATATAATGATGAGGATAAGAAGAATAAGACACAAAGGCAGCTCTCTGATTCATGCTGGAATATATTAGACTGTGGTGATGTGTGGCGCTGATGTGATATCCAGCGTCCTTGTGTGTCTGGGTGGATGACCTGCAGACTCGGGGTCAGTTTTGTGGAAAGCAATTCGTGTTCTGGGATGACACGGGACTTGTTACACAAGCTGGCTGCAAACAGTGAACTAGTTGGAAAGGAAGTTGGCAAACACATAATTAATCATTCAAGGATTTTCTATGCTTCCAACTTGAAACTGCCCAGAAGGCATGGGATGTTTTAAAGATCTTGCATCTGAAACCCAGTTAAGTCGAGATTAAAGTCTGTGTTTGGTGGAACTTTAGTTTCAAGAAAAAATCTTGGAAAACACTTTGAATGCAAGGTTTCTTTTTAGGAACGCGGATGTGGATTTTCATCTGTTTTCAAGTAAATTGAAATGTTGGTGAAATCACTAGATTAGATCAATTATGATAATATAAAGTTTTATATAATATGACAATATAATTTTGGAAATTTTGTAAAATGGGACGCATTTTGCATGTAAAGTGGTGTTGCAGCTTCGTAAACAAAAGTGACGCCAGCTCATGTCAGCAGTTCCAGAAGTAAGATATCTGTAACTGTGTTACCTCTGTAAAAGTGTTTTTTGTTTGTTTGTTTGTTTGTTTTTTTAACGGGGAGATAATGATGTAAGATCTCCCTACATATTAGTGGTAAGAAAAAAAACATTCTTGTCGCTACAACATTTGGCCTATCGTATAGTGAAATAATTTCATGAACAGAGGCAATATTTCGTAAAGTACACTTTCTGAAAGAGAAACACACCTTTTTTTCCAATTAATTGTGAGTTGCACTGCTGGTTTTAATTCTGCCACTTTTTTGTTCATTTTTTAGTTTTTGATTTCTTCTCCTTACAATTGTGAGTACCTCTTAACCGACTATTTGCTGGTAATAACAAACGAGTGTACAGTACTCCCATCATCTATTACGCTGCTGCAACAGTGGACAAAACAAACTGCTGAATGTCACGTAGTTCTTGCTCATTTGATTAATTGATGCAGGCAATTACGTCTGGCGCTTGACATTTCGGTTTGATTATAGAAGTTGCCCATTAACCTCCTTGACGTGTTGAACAAACTTTGCTTTTGTCAAAGTTTTCATGACAACACGTCGGCTTTCTCCAGCGAAAATGCCACTCGCATTCAAACAGCTCGTCACGAGATGTCACCCTCTGCCAAAACTCTCAAGTGAACTTCCCGGCCCATGTGTGCCCGTGTGTGGCGCGTGGTGGGTGCCTTGTGTTGGAGATGTTTTAATGACTGGAGATGAAGTGTGTGGTGAGGGGAAGATTGCCACTTGCAGCGGATGATTGCTCTTCAGCAGCAGGAAGCTGACACTACAGCACACACCCCGCTGTTTACCATATGAGCTCTTGACCTATTTTTGTCCTCCGCTCCATTTTTATATTTCTCGTCCCGCATCATTTCAATGTCCAACTAGGAGTTCAAAATCTTTTCCTCGGGGAGTCCGTCACATTCCCAAGGACTTGGTTTGATAATGTAATCTTGACAATAAATAGTCGACACCAGGGGTTTATTATTTTAGTCTGCAAATCAAACACAAGCCCCAAGGTGTCAGGAGTTATTGGTGCCTGGTGAACCCGGGTTAGAAGACGGAGTGAATAATAGCACAAAGCTTTTCTGTTAAATATTCAGTGTTGAGGGGAATAGGAAACCACTGAGATGAAGGGTTTTGTGTGAACTGCTGGGAATGTTTCTTCTAATTTGAAGTGTATTTATACCATAACCATAACTGTGGAAGGTTGTGTGTTTATAACAAGTGAATCATGTTGTACTGACTGAACTCAATAACTCAATAAAAGTTTAGATAGACATATTACTCTTTATTTAATTAAATATAACTGGTGTGTGTGTGTGTGTGTGTGTGTGTGTGTGTGTGTGTGTGTGTGTGTGTGTGTGTGAGTGTGTAGTTGAACATTGGAGCACCTGTTTTCAGCCTGTTAAGTTATTTAAGTTAACAAACATGTTGCTTATCTTTATCTTTATTCGCTGTTGTTTATTTATGTAGTTATTATTACTATTAATATTCTGCACTTTTTCTTATTGTTTATCTGTGGCGGTTCCAGTAATTGAATTTCACCACTGTGGGTTCTATAAAGTTCATTCGTTCGTTCATAAAAGTCTCAGACTGCGTCTCTCTAACACGGTATCCCACACAGTAGTAAACATGTCCTTGTCCGTTTTTGTGAAACGTTAATGCCATGTAATTTGTATATTTGTGTGTATTTACCTCACATTGTCACTATAAATATTACCTGCCATGCATATATTTTTTTTGTGCAAACTTAAAGTATTTTATTAAATAGATAATCTTACTGCTGCTGCTCTGTCTCTCTACCTCTAATTATTCCTCTCCTTGACACATCACTATAATGACAATAAAGTTTTTTTTATATATTTTATTAGTCATTATTATTTTACATGTATACATTTCATATTGTTTTTAAATTAATGTATATTATTTTCTCCTAAGTGTGTGGTACTTTTGTCTTTTTTGTGTGGTACTTTTGCTACAGTTGTCTTAAGTTGTGAATTGAAGCAAACCTGTGTTGTGAGGACGATAGACGTTTCTTTAGATCAAATTCTTTAGATCACATTTTTATTATAACCCTGTTGTCTTTTGTTTCTAGGTTCTCCAGCACCACCATGCAGTTCATGAGATCTCTTACATTGCCAAGGATATCACAGACCACAGGGCCTTTGGTTATGTGTGTGGAAAGGAGGGTAATCATCGGTTTGTGGCCATTAAAACTGCCCAGTCTGTAAGTGGCTCCAGTGTGTGTATGTGTGTGTGTGTGTTGGCAACATTCGTTATATGGTTTATAAGCCTGTTGGGAAAGACACATTCATTTATCTGCAGTAACATAGACACAGGGATTAGCTTCATCATTGTGCCATTGTTTGTTCCTGTGCTGTGTGTGCTGTGTCGCTCTGGAGTTCTGCAGTGTTATGGCAGGTGCGGAATCGATTCCCATACCTGGTCGATGAGTCTCTTTTCCTTCTCTACCTCTCCCTCTAACACGTTCAACTCCATATGACCCAGTGATCACAGCACAGAGCAAAACGCTGAAAACAGAACATGCGCAGAAATGTGTATGTTGTGTCAGTTTGTCTCATGTTTTCTGACTTTTTAGTATTGTTGAACGGAAGAAATGTATAGCGTTTATACACTTTTGAGTGCTGTATGAATCTATTTTTTTTTTACATTTTAGTCTTGTTTATAGAAGACACGTGAAAGGTGTAATAGAAAATGACGGGTGGTATAATAAAATACATTCAAATATTGTTTATTGTAATCAAGATCATATGTTGGTCAAGAAACAGTTATTCAAAATGTTTCTTTTATAAACACTATCTAGACCAGTGGTTCTCAAAGTGAGGGGCAGACAGGCACGGGATGTATTTAAAAAGAATATAAAACAGTAAACAGCCAAAAGACGTAGAGTTGGAGATTAGTTTGATTCTTTTAACAGACTCTGATCTTTAACTCAATCAGTAAAGTAAGCAATTCGTTTTGAGTCATTCGTTCTTTTTTTTTTTTTACAGAATGTGACAGAGGCCCTGCCGTTTCTCTGTCACAAATGAATGATTTGAAATCATCCCTTTTTTAACAAACTGCCAGTCTGCGTTGTTCGGCTGTGAAAAACGAATTGTTATACTCTCGTTCTTTTCGAGTCATATAAAACATTAGTTCATTTTGAACGAATCGCTCACTATTCACGTCACTATTGGAGATGCCACCTTTGTAAAAGAGAAGACAACGAACAAAATTAAGGAGACACATTTCAAGAGTGCAGGTGTTTTTTTTTTCCACTGCAAGTTGTTCAAATATTAAAAAGCATTGATTCATTCATATGTGTAGTCTGAGGTGAATTGATTTTTTTATTTTTTTTTTTGTTTAATTCTATAAGTTTAATGGGGATGCGACCGAAAAAGTTTGAAAACCACTGATCAATACGAAAAATGTGAACTTCCGGCTGAGCACCACCCAAGGAAATGGACGACAAATGTTCATCTGAGTTGTACATCTCTGTATCAGTGGGAGATGTTAGTGACATTTCGAGCCGTGTTCAAGAGATGAATTTTTAATCCCAACATGAAGCTTTGATTCAAACTTCAGAGAGAGTGAAGCATGTTCTGACCCAGCCCGGCAAACTAAAGCACTTTGTTCTGTCACCTTTCATCTGGCAGATTTAAGAGCAGGTTACCAGAGGTTAAGAGGTCCTAGTCAGTTCTCTTAGAAAATGACTTTACTGGAAATTTCCTCAAGCAGCTCTCATTGAGATTCAGTTGTGCAGATCCCGCAGATCGGGCTCTTTTGTCAAGCAGTCAGGAAAAAGAAATATTTTTCTTGAAAGATACATTGCCACATGTTTTTCCCATGTATTCCCAGGCTGAGCCGGTGATCCTTGACCTCCGTGACCTTTTCCAGTTGATTTATGAGATTAAGCAGAGGGAGGAGATTGAGAAAAAGGCTCAGAAAGACAAACAGTGCGAGCAGGCCGTTTATCAGGTAAGGCCCGCCGAAAACCTTCACACTTTCGCACACCAGTCCCGAAGAGAATTTACTATTTCCAGCTCTGCTTTACCGCAAGTCATAAATACAGCCATATAGCCATCAACGGGCGAACGTGAGCCGTGTACAAACACTTAATATGCTCAATAAGCGAAACGAGAATGTGCTCCTACAAAAAGACAAAAATTCAAAAGATATGTTCTGAAAAGGCTTATTTATTATTAATGTCAGAAAAGCGTATAATTATATTCAAATGTAGTCTGCCGCAGTGTCCTTTACCACTGCTGCTTCTCAGACTGTGCGTCAATACCATCCTGAGGAAGCCACATACATTCGCTGTTATGGAGTTGTGAAGTTAGGAAAACGCATACCAAGGTCACATGCAATGGCTGTCAGTTCATGTAGCATTTGATTAATACATAAATTAAACTTCTAGATTTTAATGTTTCAATGTGTTTTATTTAATTAATTTATTTATTGTAGCAAATAAAATAGTTTATTAGCTTTTAAAGCATTTTACAGCAGCTTCATTCACCTTTTCCTTTTTTTGCGTTCTCATAGAGATTCTTTCTCTCTCTGTTTTGCTGTCTATGCATATGGATCTCTTTGTCACTCTCTTTTTCATCAGTCTCTTTCTCACACTATCTGTATCACCTTATCTTAGTGTGAATATACAGTAAACATTCTTCTCTTAAATTGTCTTTATATTCAAATGCCTTTCTGTGATTTCTTTTTTTTGTGTTTTGCTGTCTTTTCCTCCTGCTTTTGATCATTCGCTCTCTGCAGACGATTCTGGAAGACGATGTGGAAGATCCTGTGTATCAGGTAATGCTTTGAAATCAACCATTAATCACTCGTGTCTGCCTGATCCTATTCTGTCTCTCACTTCCACATCTAACGGGGTTTCCTGTTTAGTACCGATTTAGACACTCCTTTCTCGCTTTTTTGTTACAACTCTTGAACTAAGATTAGATATTCTCTTATTTCAAGAACGCCTTGACGGACATGTGATGCATCAATTCTGGACGGCCCTATTGTCCAAACTGAAAACAGACAGCTTTAACACATTCCATCCGGGCTGCGTGTTTGTGTGTGTTTACATGCATCGCATCGCTTTTCTGTATTGTCCAGTGTGCAAATTTAGTTAGAACCTATAATGGCTTTTATGTATTCTCTGGATTAAGAATAAGCTTGCGGGACAGTTTTAATAGACTGGCTAGACTGGAAGTCTTTACGCCATTAGTGTGAATCTTTGCTTCAAGCTCTGAAAGTTTAGTACTTCATGTTTAAGAATCAGTCAATACTTGCAGTGTAGAGGATGTTGATAAGGCAACAAGAACAGAATAATGTTCTTCAGACACTTTTTTTTAAAATAGCTGTCCAGTAGCTGCATTTTTAATGGATAAGCTTTAGGAATAAGGAATAATGATTTGAAAATAAACTTTCTGTGATCGATTCATATTTTAAAATGTATCTCGTGATCATAATCAGTCCCTGAAATCAGTGGCTTGAACACCAAAAAAGTAGTCAATGAATGCATTAATGAACATGCTAAATTCCACTGAGATTTCTTAAAGTCAAAGATGAGGAAGAGGACGTTTTTAAAAAGGTGTGGCACATGTAGAATATTCAAGATTTGTGTAAATGTAATTGCTAAATACTATATTAGAGTAAATGGTTGCATGGTTGCTCAACGTCAAGGTGGTAAAGCTCAAGCAGCTGCTGTTTCTGTTTGATTCGTCGTTTTTTTCTCTTTCAAACCTATTTTTGATCTGTCCCTTTTTCCCTTTGCCCTCTTTATCTCTTTATCTCCTTCTGCTGCCGATGTTGTAGTACATTGTATTTGAGGCGGGACACGAGCCGATCCGTGACCAATCAGAGGAGAGCATATATCAGGTACACTGTCAGATCTTAATGTTCTCATCAACAGTAAATTTAAGCTTCAGAAAGCAAGAAAGCCACAAACGCCAAAATGTCATCAATTATATTCTGACTTAAATCAAGTTCAAAACATTTTGGATAATGCCTATTTTCCAAATTAAATACACTATAACAATACATGACAAACGCCAAAATGTCATCAATTATATTCTGACTTAAATCAAGTTCAAAACATTTTGGATAATGCCTATTTTCCAAATTAAATACACTGCAACAATACATAGATAGATAGATAGATAGATAGATAGATAGATAGATAGATAGATAGATAGATAGATAGATAGATAGATAGATAGATAGATAGATAGATAGATAGATAGATAGATTATAAGTGCATTGTGTATCTTGTGTTAAAATGAAAATATTTTAATAGACAATGCCACATCTGCCTATTAGGGTATAAATAATAAGGAAATTATAGTATTCAATAAAAATAAAATACACTTTTTACTACATAGGCCAGTAACACAAGTAATATTTAGGTTTTCCGTTTAAACTTTAAAATACAGGTGCTAGAAATTTTAAATCCTCTGTTTGCTAAAGGAAAAGATATATATAATGAAACCTCACATCCTCTGATGTGTCGGTTAATTAATAAATAGCAAGCCATCTCTAAATGAAGCAGCTGTACGGTGCCATTGAAGTCACCATTGGAGAAGGGAGTCGGGTTTTGATGCTGCAGCTACTGACGGCTTCACTGTGCAGCTCCACCTGTGAATTACAACAAAGTACTTCACCAAACCGCGCTAATTCAGCGTGACGGCCCTTTCAGAGATCTAAACCCGCCGATGCTTTCTGCTCCCAGCATCATGACCATGACAGCAGCAGGTGTTGTATCCTCAGGTGCTGCTTTGTTTTCTCACCTGTGGCTCTAGTAAATAAATAAAACAAAATCTGTTTCTTTCTTCAAACCTGATTTCTCAGCCCGCGCATCGCCATACTGCTGTCAGTTTGGTGTCTTTGTGAGCGCTTCACTCACTATCAGATAAAAGAAAAATCTGTAGAAAACCAGTAACGTCCTTTAAATATTCAGAAGTCTCCATAACCCTGCTTCACACAGTCTTCTGCTCGTGTTTGACTTCGCAACGGGCATCACACACTCGAGAAGATGAAAGTGGCATGTGCGCAATGTCTCATCATTAAAAGCAGGATCAGGGAACAGTCGATCGCACTTTACATCAAACGCAAAGCCAGATTTTCCAAGTTTAACCGGTTTTGCATGATCGTTCATTGTCCTGATTGCAACAAATGAGGGGAAAAAAGTTTTCGACATTTTAGCTTATTACTGGGACAATATGAACAAAGATGTGGAAATTATGCAGTGTCGTGTTATTACAATTGAACACAATCTTTGGACACTGTCCGTAGATGCTGAGTCCAAGCATTACTCCATAATGTTTGAGCGAAACACTGCATAAATGCTTCATAGCAGGATGATAACGGAATCAATGAAACTTTGAATTGGTGTCTTGGACTAATAAAGGTTCAATTATTATTATTATTATTATTATTATTATTATTATTATTATTATTATTATTATTGATCTCCAGCAGGCCCCTTGGGTCCAGAAAGATGTTTAGCTGTTGGAAAAGTTAAGGCAGCATATGTAATGGTCGCACCTTCAGTGATTTGCATAGAAGAATTAATCTGCGATGAGAGACAGTGGCAGGTCTGTCTCCTGCCCTTTCTCCAAATGAAGGAGTGAGAGCGATTAATCACTGCTGCCTCTTAAGTTCTCGTGTGATCTTTTAATATAAAGACACAGAAGGATCCCAGAGTGCGCGGTTGGATAAAACACATTTCCGTTTTCCAGGAAAACCAAAATGAAAAGGACAAACTAACGTCAAGTGTGAATAAAAACAATAGTAACAAGAAAATAGCACTTACGAATAAAGCAGGAACATTCACGTAGACGAGCATCACTGCACGCACACAACATACATACAAACTAGCATCTTGTCTGTTACCTTTTGTCCTGAAATCTGAACTAATGGTGACTTGTCATGTCAACTGCATTGGGCTGGGCTTCCTGTCCACACCAGGTCCCTACCAACCAACAAAAGGAGGGAGTTTATGACGTCCCAAAGCGTCATCCAGTGAGTGGACCTGTGTGTGTTTGTGTTTGACCCTCCTCTTCCTCGCCCCGGCAATCCTCGTATTGTGTAAACCATCCAGCATGTCCCATCTCCCCTTTTACGTTCTGTGTGCAAAGACCAGGATCCATTCCCCAGCTTTCAGCAAATCACATGTGTGCTGTGTGTGTGTGTGTTTGTCTTGAGTTCTTGCTTGATTCAGTGTTCTGTTGGTTTTCTGTGAATCGGAATCCAGTTGTAGGTTTTATTTTTGATTGAGAGTGTTAATCGATTGGTTGCTTCTGCATGTTTGTTTTCTGGCTTTCGTCTCATGATTTTGCAGCTGGTTCGTTCGTGACAGCTTTGCAAATTAAGTGCGTTTGTTCAACCATGATTGGACATCTGTATTGTTTGTTTCCTGTTACAATCTTGTCTCTTTCTGCCACGACTAAAATAATGAAAGAAAATGCAGGTCAAAAGCAGTAAATAGTAAGATGGGAAAAAATACAAAACATCAATATCATGACGCATAAACGTAGTTCGGTATACTTTAAATCTGAAGTCACGAGAATTCTTTTGTGTTTGATTAAGACCAAAAATGTGAACATTTTGATGATTCTGTTTTTTTCTTTCTCTCTTATTTCCAGTCATTTTAAGTCAACGAATAAGTTACTTTAACAACTAATATACAGTAGGCATCTAAACGATGGGGGATATTAAGCATTTCATTTTATTTACTGAATAGTAATATGTAGGTGACTGAGATTTTGAAACTTGAAATTAGATTTTTTTCATTTTATTGTAAAGTCCAAGGACCAAGTCAACCTGCATAGAATTTGAAGTATTTACAAATACATATTTGGGAATTCAACTCAATTCTAAAGTTGCTCTTTCTCTTTTAAAGGGGAAAAAAATGCTCACTGTCCAATCATTTTATGTTTGCGTATCCCGTGCTGTCTGTACCGGTGTTACAGCTGCTCTGTTTTTAATACCTTAACTAGGTTCAACTCAAACGCTTCAACACGCTGGTCTTACTCTGTGGCTGGTTGAGTCTAACACTCTCGCATATCTGGCTCTATGGAGACTTTAAAAACCAAACTCATCACATCTTCAGCACTGACATCACTGCTTTAATTTTCACTTTTTTTTTTATCTTTTCATGTCTCTTTTATTTCCCCACCAAGTCTTAATAGCCATCTAAGTGATTTTTTTGTTAGTTTTATAAAGTTTGAGCATTGGTTGCATAATATTTAAAAAATGATAAATAGAAAAAAAATGGGCCCAGAAAAGATGCCGCATGGATTTCACTTTAGGCTGCGAGGAATCCATGTTCAGTGATTACCATACGCTGGATTTTTGGCTACTTGAGTGAACTGCTGTTAAACGTTGCTTGCTGAAGCATTTCCTGGATGAAGAAGAAAAAAAACCTTTAGCCTTGTTCTGTCAGTTTATTTATTTGTTTCTCGCCTCACCTTTCTGCCTCTCCTCATATTTAATTTTAAAGTTTGGGTTCCCAGTCGGTGTGATGCCTGTGGCTGTTTGATCAGTCAAAGCAGAAGAACACTCCTGTCTAAATAAAATGGGCAGCGGTAAGCACACGGGACCCTCGGAACATAATCATTATCTCTGAGGGGACCGTTAATTGATAGTCAGTTAAAGTAATGAGGATGATGGAGAAGAAAGCTGATAGGTTGTGGCGGAATAAGTGGGAAAGCAATGGGATCTCACACAAACCGCTAATATTTACCCATGGCGCCGAGCTAAATGTTGCCATGGAGAGTGTTTAGTGTAAATACTGTAATTTGATTTATAGAATTACATCTTGTGAGCAGCCATACTTTCAGTGGAGAGGCAGATTGTTGTAATACCAGATAAGAGTGTGTTTATCAGCTCCGGTGATATTCATCAGTAATAAGGTGCTGCGTTGTCGCAGTACTTCGGATGACACGGAGCATCTCTGTGGGTCCCAGCTGTCATTTTTCCCATTATCCTCATTGGAAGTCCCCAGTGCTGTGCAGAGATTGATTTGATGGCATTTTCTGTCGCTGGTAAAATGACTACCATCTTATTCCAGTGCTGGATCAGTATAGAATCCCTGTTCCAGCTCAGTGACCTTCAGAAATAAAGAGTTTGAACCTACATAACCCTGTAAACACAGATGTTGTGAAATGAATTGGATTTATTTCTATGTTTAAGATATTTGCTTCCGAGGAATTGTTATTGGATAAAAATCAGCATTTACCAAACTTGCCCGTGTCATTTTTGCAGATTTCATTTTAGTATTTGTTCATTTCTTTTGTGTACATGTCTATTCTCAACATTTGAATGTATATACATGCTACGTTATTATTTCCGAAAGTCTCTGGCTGTAATAGAACAACAGGTTTTCAATTTTGAGAGGGTTTCAGACTTAACCATCTCCAGTGTCGCCAGCTTACACAATTCTGTTCCCTTTTGAATGTATTGCATGTTGTGTGTGTTTGCGTCAGATCAGTGCAATTTAGGACTTCGTTTTTTATATAATGTACAGTAGATGCAAAATGTAGATGAGTTTTCCGATCAGACCACCCTTGTATTGTAACACGGATGCAGCTGTCGTTCATGGCCATTGCTCTTCCCAGCTTCACAGTGGTGGGATGCCAACGCCATCAGCACTTTACAGTCAAATACGCTGCCAGTTGGTTAAAAGCTGGTTGTTTTTTTTAACCGAATCCTCCATCCATAAAAAGCATTGGTTTTCACTCCATCGAGATGATCTGGTATGATGCAAAAGCCATGAACGAGCTACCTCTTCTCCCGAGGTAAAGTATTTCTTCATCCCATCTTCCTCAATCTGACCAGGCTTATTTCCGTCTGTCCTGCTGACCGTGTGCATCAATGAATGTTCAAATCCCATTTCATTTTTCATCTAACACCATGTTATCATTGCAGAACAGACATAACGAACAGATCAATCTCATGGATTTAGACACTGACCTGTTGCTGGTCACACAGGTAAGGTGGAACGTGATTGGCTGAAGCTTTGCCCCACATACCTTCTGTGACGCTCTTTAGTCGTAATGTAATTGCCGATGTCTCTGTAAACCCTTTTAGCTGTAAAGTAAGGCACTGTGACCCCAGTCAGAGTCTCTGGGCAAGAAAGTAAATGTCACATTATTCACTACCAACCGTTTACATTCCTACTAAATCCCTCGTCTCTTGCGTTTTGCCTCTTCGCTGTACTCCTGGCAAACTTGCTCATTCATCACCTTCCCTTTCCTAGTCAAATGACTGAGCTCTTATATGTGAACTTGGAGACCCCGTTGAACATGTTGGTTTTGTGCTCCGATGCCCACCACACGGTGCATGAATACGCTGGAGATGAATGTAATAGCACTATTACCTCCACAAGGTCAGCCACACCGTTATTATGGTTCTTTTAATTGAGTAAATTGCAGGAAAAGGATGAATACTGACAGACCAACTTATCATCTGAAAAGAGCGCACTTGCTTTTTTTTTACTTTTGTTTTTTTTCTAAACCTTTTAATCATTGTGAGTGGCCAGTCTAGTGATTACCAAAAATGCCTAGTGTATTAGCTGTACTTTAGTTGGTTTCATTGGCTATACATGCAGAGTAGGTACAATTGCACATACCTTACCATGATCATCCTCATCATCATCCGCATATCAGTCTTCTAGTGTAACATTAACCATGTCAGTCCAGAGTTTTGTTTCATACAGTAGGTGTTGCTGTTCCATGTATTGTGCATTTAGAAAGTGACTGATTTTTTTTTTGTATTTTTTTTTTTTGCAGAATATCAACCAATTAGAGCTTTTTGGAGACATGTCCACTCCTCCAGATATCACTTCTCCCTCGGTAAGTTGATCTTCACTCTTAAGCTTCTGCTGACAATGAAATATTAGTAGGCACATTTAATATCACATACTATAAATGTACATATTTATTTTCAAATGTTTTTTAAAAAATGTGCAGTGCTAAGACACGATAGCTGATTTGAGTTTGTGTTTCTGCAGACCCCAGCATCTCCGGCGAACACCCTGGACCCTGCACTGGTCCACCAGGCTCCATCAGAACTGTTCACTCCCTTCAACCCTGCTTCTGTACCCTCAGGTTTCAATCATTTTGTTGTTCTGTCTAAAAACACATTAATTAGAGGTTATTAACTTCTTTTGGCTTTTATTTCCACTTTTTGTGCATGTACACGACTTTTATAAAAAAACCATGTATTTAAAAAAAAAAAAATGCAGTTATCAATGTAAAACTTTGACATTGCAAAAATGCACGATCCTCCTCACACGAGCACCACATTTTTGTGCAACAAAAGCGATCGATCTATTAAACCAGCAATTTTGCGAGGCTATGGATCTCTGCAGACCAAACGATTTAAAATGATAAGCCACAAACTAACCAGAGCGACAGAATCCATTGCTTCAGTGAAAGCTTTGCTCTTCCGGTTTGTCTTGATACCGTTGCACCATAATAATGAATGTTACGTCTTCAAATCTATGTGCTTAATGGCATATACATTTTGACTCATTTGGATTCCAAGAAAACGCACAAATCTGCTTTTATTTTGTTCATATTTTTACCAACTTTTTTCATTATATCAGTAATAAAGTATTAATTATAAGCAGTGGGCAGCCATTTAAAAGTACTGAAATATACATATATACAGATATTCAATGTAGTTAATTTGTCTCATTATTGTTGATATTGACCACTTCATTGAGTATTAGTCATACATATTGTGAAGGTTTAAAATGCGTCTCTTCTGATCTCTCTGTGTCATTATTTTTGAATCAGTTATTAAAGCAAAAAGTTGGTGTGCAGTGTCTGGGACATCTGCTCCAGCCAGACTGACTCTCTCTGAAACTGAGTGGAATTAAGTAGTGTATCATCTGTCCCATCTGCCTTCAATGCAATTCAACTCATCCCATGCTGCACATCCATGATTTCACCGCAGATGGCCTGAAGGGACTGTCACACTTCCACTGGGAGTTTTCATCAACTTCTGAATGATAAATGATTGTGGTATTTGTTATGCTGTCTGTTCCGTCATTCCCTTAATCGAACAACATTCCCTCAATCTACTATACATGTGCAAATATCGGAGAAAAACGATTTTGGGTTTTAGGTTTTAACTTCAACAAATTTTTCAGTGCATATCTCCCGTCTCTATGGTGGCACATGGGATGTCATAGAGATAAGATACTTTATTGGAGCTTTATTATTAGAATCAGCATTACTCATTACACATAAAAGAGCTAGATGTGTAATGAAATAAGCTTCTGCGTGGCGTGTTGTAAGGTCTTCTTTAAAAGGCCGTTGATGTTCATTAATCTCCAGCCTTTTGTGAGCGATAATTGCAAAAGTTCATCTGAACCATAAAGACGGTTTTCATTACTAAAATGTAGGTCATCTTATTCCAGTCATCTGGAGATCTATAGCCGCAGCATGGAAGTCCTCTGCTGGTCCTTAAAGGTTACAATGCATGTCTGTAATGAGTTTTGTACATTTCAGAATAAAGAATTTCTTAATGGTGTGAATAAATGTATTATAGATAAAAACGAACTGCAGAGGTCTGTGAACTAAAAGGCCATTTCTTGTTCTCTACGCTTCAGGTTATGTGACGATGGGAGCTGTGCCACCAGCATGGGCGCAGCAACAATTTGCCGCTCAGACTCCATTAGCATTTGGTGTCCAGTCGCCGGTGCCCGTCGCCCAAGTCTTACCAGGAACTCAACCTCTGATCTGGGGTCAGGCCAACCTGTTCCCAGCTACTCAGCAGCAGTGGGCAGCAATGGCAGGGGCTCACTTTTCTCCCGCCGCTTTCATGCCCGCTCAGACAGTAGGGCCGCTTCCGGCTGCTATGTTTCAGACACTGGCTCCCCTGGCAGTGCCTCCGCCCTGTGAGACGCCTTCAGCGGGCTTGAGCGGGGCCGTGGCAGGAACCTCGGCCTCCACAACCTCCAGTCCGCAGCATGGAGAGCGCACGCTTCAGAGACAGGCAAAGATGAGCAAGGAGATGTTTAAGGACTTCCAGATGGCAAAGCCAGCGAGCGTGCCAAACAGGAAGAGCGATCAGCCCAGCCTAACCTGCACCACAGATGCGTTCACCAGCTACTTTAGCAGAGTTGGAATGGCACAAGACACGGACGACTGCGACGACTTTGATATCTCGCAGATAAACCTCACACCTGTGACCTCCACCACACCATCCACCAATTCACGTGAGTAGAGTCGTATTAATGGATTTGTTCGTCTGTTTTATAGCCATCAGTCTGTTAAATATCCATCGACTCTTATATACCTCTTCATGTCTAATGATCCATATATCCAACCATCTTTCCTTTTATCACTATCCATGTGTCCGTAAATTCTACTACACGTATATCTCCCATTAATATATACAACCATCCATTTATCAAAACATTTTTTGTCCGACAATGAGAACATTTTTGTGGACCTGCAGCAATGAAAATAAAAGACAAAATGGATGCAATAAAATGCAGTCTATTGAAACTGTAATAACACTGTAAATACGGACCATAGGCTGGATGTTCAACTATACGTATATCCATCTCATCACTTATCAAACTCTGTCTATATATCTCAATATATTAACACATTTGAGGTTTAGTGGTAGGTTTGGACTTTGAGGTAGGTTTGAATCCACATCTAAAGTGTAAAGCAAGACACTCATTCCCCGGCACCACATCTTAACACTTCCCACTTCTCAACTGTACATGGTCATTTTCTTTTACCTTGCTCTTCCTTTCGGTTCATATGTCTGTACTGTCTAACCATCCAGGGGGTATTTTTGTTAAAAATATCAGATCATCAGAGGTAATTAGTGCAAATGTGGTTTCTATGATGTGCTCTTCAAATAAGTAAAAAAGAAATACATTCACCTTCAATAGTCAAATCACGAATGTAATAAAATGACTCCAGACAATCAACTGAATTACATTTCAATATACATTTATTATATGAACATATTAATAGCAAATTACAATATTGTTGTAACTGTGCATATACTGTATTGTTGATAACAATACAGTATATCATTGTAACAATGTTTCAGTTACAAAATACAACTTTATACCCTATTTTTATTTATTCTGTTTTAGTTAATTTACACTTTTTACATTGGTTGGTTTACATTTTTAAGCATTTATATTTCAGTTGAATCTGCTGTTAAGTAGAACTTTAAAATCAATGTTTTTTTTTTTAATGATGAAAAATCAAGAAAATGTTTCATCCAAGAAATTAAAAAGTTTAAAAATGTGTGTTGCCTGCTCAACAATGTTTAAGTGAAACAAATTTGATAATCAAACAGAAATCACCGTACAAAGCAAGCAATACTGAACTGCTCTTGTTCTGAACAACGTCTGAAGTCACGCTCACATCATATGCGTTTCAGTCATCTTTTCATCATTCGTCTTTAAGGGTGCTGACCTGGCCTGACAGGTTTCATCCGTTTTCAACCAAAGAACTTCATAACTCGCAGCTCATAAGGTCTTTCATCAACGCGTCTTTTTTCCACTGAAAGGTTGAGAGGTGGGTTTTGATGCCATGGCCCAGAAGGCTTTTGTCTTTAGTCAGCGTGAAAATGACAATTAGTGCTGCGGTAGAGAATGAGAGAGTCAGTCACAGGCCCAGCTGTGCTTCTGGCAAGCTCTGTAATTATCACCCATCTCTAGAGAGCGCCGCGTCGGGCCTGTTTGGATCCTCACACTCCTGCGGTGCTAATTATTGCTACGACAGATCGTCGCGTTGTCACACTCACATTCCATCCGTCACAAACACACTCGTTTATAAGGTACCAACACAGGATTTTGATTCAGATGTCATTTGATTAATCTGTGTGCGAGGAACAAACGCAAACGAAAATCATACTTAACTACTTACCCTGATTTATCACAGCATGCTCTTTACAGCACAGGAAGCATCCTCACGAAGATCACCGTATCTTTACTTCCTTGTGCTTGGATTATTATTGGTAATCGGGACCGAGCAATTGGAATTAGATATGTAATTCTTATGTTTTTTAGTGCCTGTTATTGGTCAACTTTCTGTTTTTGGCATCAGCATCTCTGATTGGCTGGGATAGCAGGGAGTGCGTAAACATCAGGTTTGCGAGGGAGACAATCTACATACTGTAATTATGTGAATATAAGCACCAATATTATGTTCCATGTTAAAAATTTGAATAATTTTATACACCAATTTTTTTCCAGTTTTAGACACTCTTTTTTTTACATTTATATTATATTTTACTTATTCACGTAAATACAGTATTAAAAAACTTTAAATGTGCAATTTCTTTTCATGTTCAAATATTTTTTTAAATGTTATTCACAATCATCGACCCTCTCATGTGAAAAACACTTAATTTCCTTGAATTTACATTTCTTTTTCCTGCACAGACAAATTATGTTTTGCTCCTAGAAAAAAACGGACACATTTTATTTCATAGAAAATCTTTTCTTGTAGACATCACATCACAGAGCATTTCTGGCCTGGATTCAATATATCTTTAAATTAGATTTGACGTGTTAGGTTTTTGGGATCACTTAATGAATTGAGTTGTGTTCACTGGACTGCGCAGGAGGACCAAAGTGTTTCCTTAAGCTGTTTAACTTGCATGAGATCAAAAAGGAACATTATACATTTTTCAATGTATAATTAATCACAAATGAGCCTCTTTTTTGCCGTAAGTATGAAAATGGAAATGTCCTTCCTGTTAGTTTGTCTCCCATTGGATGAACTCCCTCGTATTACTCAGCCCCACATCATCCACATTAACTCGGCTAATGCAATTAACAAGTGCGCGATTGACTTAAAGATTGCAACCATTCACTTTCTCTAGATAACACGTGTATAATTTTATCATTAAGTCTGTCTCCTCCCAGCAGCGCCCACTCCAGCCCCTCGGCAAAGTTCTCCATCAAAATCTTCGTCTCACGCCAGCGATCCGCCCACCGATGACTCCTTCAGTGAGGCTGAGGGCAGCCCCAGCCGAAGCGGCGAGGAGGATGCTGTGAGTACCGCTGAACGGCCTTGTGGGTAGTGGATTTCAGCACTGGAAATATAAATAAATATCATTATTGTAAGACAGATTGTTAATGAGCTAACTGTAGTTTAGTTAACCAACAAACGCTGTTCATTATTACGCTGGTTATTACAACCGAATTACACTTCTAAATAGGCTTTTACACAATTTTGTCAATATAAAACAAAACATTTAATGTGTTTTAGCAGAGTCCAATAACAATCTCAAATGTCTGAAGTATAGTTTACATATATTTAATGTGTTGTGCATTTGAACACATTTCATTAGTTGGAAGCAGTTATTAAAAAATGTAGACAATACATGTATGCACCAAAATTATGAGGATATCTGTGAACACATTATTTGACATGTCTTCTGTATCCTGCAGACCACCACCCCTGCACACACACACACACACACACACACACACACACACACACACACATACACACACACACACACAAACACAAACGTTTGATCTCTGTCATGTGTGACTCATCAGAAACGCCATTGACACAGTGGGAGCTGTCTGCTTTCTTTTATATTTCAGCTGAACACAGTGCAATTGGTGTGTGTGTGTGTGTGTGTGTGTGTCGTCATTCTAAAATGGCATTGGGCTTCACACTTAACACCCACACAGTCTCTGACGTGATGTTAAAAGAGTGTAGCTCCAGAGAGCCAAAGCGCTTCACTCCAGAGCCTTTCATACACCAGAATTATTGAGCTGTCGTTTACAGGGGGTCACACACTGTGTGTGTGTGTGTGTGTGTGTGTGTGTGTGTGTGTGTGTGTGTGTGTGTGTGTGCTTCTTATTATGTATTTGTATAATAGTTAAAAACATGAATCTTAAGTCCTACATCCTTAAATAAAGTGTAGATGTTCATGGTAAAGCCTGTAATAAATTTTGTGCAGCTTCATCTCACCGGTTTTAATCACTTACAGTCTCTTCCATTTCTTTTCTGATCCTATAATATTAGTTCTAACATTTCTTTCTCTTCTTTTTTTTTTGATGTTTTTGGAACTTGGCTCCTTTTCTAACATTCCTAACCGTCTCCTTTCTCTTCTTCCCACCTCGTCTCCTTCTGCTTTCACAGGCTGGAGACTCCCAGCAGTCTCCGGGTGGGAATGAGCCTCAGACAGAGCCTGAGAGCTCAGAGACGGACAGTCCTCAGGTCGGTAGCTAGATAGCGGCAGGTCAGGGTAGGTATCTGTCCTCTTTTTTTCCTCCTCTCCTCCGTGTCGGCCTGCTTCAACCATGATGTCAGCACGCCTTCACCCGTCTTCACCACCATTGCATAGACCCACAACATCGTGGCCATGTGTCGTGGTGCTCTCTTTCTTTATTTTCTTCTCTCTTTACTTTATCTGTCGGGCTGCTTTCACACAGACAGTGTGCTGGGATACAGAAGTCAGAGTGTGTGCAAACAGGACAGATGTTGAAACCAAGAAAAAGTATCAGATGAATAAAAGAGAATCTGATTTGATAAAACAGGGAGTTTCTCAAAGAATCTCTTAACTATTTGATTTAGCAGTCTATTGTCTTATTGTCGCAGCATTATGATACTGTGGTTGGGGTTTTATAAATTAATACTGTGAATTATTAAACAATGAGTATTGCATAATTATTAATACATTTGTGTTATGCAGAAATAATAACCACTTATGTCTAGCATTCACACACACACACACACACACACTTAATATTTATTAGATCTAGATTTGGACCATTTCTTTTTCAAATGTGATTGCAAACTCCAATGTTATTTGTCTCACACACAACCATTAACGATGTGATGTGCGGGGAAGTGTTGGGCAAACAGAAGTGTAAAGTATGAGTAAAAAAAGTAAAGTACCAAAGAACAGTCCGGTGAATACAAAAACAATGACTTTTATTTGTTCAATTGTAATTCTGAAACTTATCTAGCAATTTTATTGTGCTGCTGTGTGAACGTAGCATTGTTCTCAGAATTCAGCATCTCTCTCTCTCTCTCTCTCTCTCTCTCTCTCTCTCTCTCTCTCTCTCTCTCTCTCTCTCTCTGTCTCTGTCTCTCTCTCTCTTTCTCTTTCTCTCTCTCTTTTTCTCTCACTTCTCAACTTCTCATCTCGCCGTCCCTGCCTGCTGCTGCAATCACATTTACACTGGTATCTCAAAGGAATCTGGTTTATGTGTCTATGGTTTTTAACACTGTGGTGATTATAAACAAGTTTTAGAAAGCGCAAGATACTTTAATCCTACACAGCTTTCTGATGTGTGTGAGTATTGGTGTTTTCATGTCGTATTATTAGATGACAGTGTGGCACGGCATATCCATGAACATCCACATCTGACTGTTTTGTGCTGTCACGTCCTGATATTCAGAATCAGGTCATGAATGTTTTTAACTTGTCACTCATCACAGCTAAGCAAACAACATACTGAACTGATCTGATACAAACTAAAGAACACGGTTTGACACGCTAACTGCTACATGGAGATCCTTGTTTTTTTCGTGACAGCTGTCACTGTGTGAAAACGCAATATTCACATTATAACGCAGGAAATAACAGAAAAGTCAGACTGCTGTTTAGAAAGCCACGTTTAATTCTTATGAGTTTATAATTTTATAACAATTTTTCATTCGTAAAATTGCAATAAAAATATTCTATATTTTATTAAATATATATATATATATATATATATATATATATATATATATATATATATATATATATATATACGTACGCCAATATTAGAAAAAAAATTTTGGACGACCTTCAGGCGTCAACAAGGATAAATGTTTTGTTTTTGGCTGTCACCAATGAATTTTCACCAATGTTCACCAATTAACTTTCCGAAAGACTGATCATGACCATGGAGTTTGCGAGCACTTTTTTAGTAATAAAGATTTATTAAATGAATAGTATAGTAATAATATTATAATTATCATAATAATTATTAACATTTACCGTCAAATCTAACCATACCTGCTTTCATGTCACACACACCAACAACATTTAATCAAGTACTTTTCACAGCTGGCAAATAGCAGACCCAACAATGTGTGTGATTCACAGCATATGTTTATAACTACACAGTAGTGAATACTGTATGCTGTTGGGTAGTAATAGGAATGGAAACTGGTCTAGTGTCTTTTTTCGTGAGTAAGCGTATCTAGTGGTGTTTCGAAGCCTAATCGTTTACGGAAAGAAAGCATCCTATGGTACTATCGGCCACGGTAGTATGAATTGTCTAGATCTCGTTTAGATCGTTTAGATAAGGGAATTGTACAATTTTTAATTCAACAAATCCCTGGGAATCAAACCCATGATCTGGTTTTTCAAACACCAGTGCTCTACTGACTGAGCCTTAGTTCCTAGAAACCTTAGTTCATTTGAACAATGGTCTTCACTGTATATTTAGGCTTCAGACATGTAGTCAGAGTGGCTTCCAATGTGTTGAAAAGTGAAAGATTGCTGTGTGGAACCTGTCTGCAGTAGACATGAGCTCATGAGAATGAATCATTGATGAAGATTTCTAGCAGCCCCAGTCCTGTTTTAGACGTAGAAGACTGATGTTCCAGCATCGTCTCTACCTGCCTAATGATAAATTAAGCTCTGATCCCTTCTGAAATATTCACTCGGCTACAAACAGAGGTGATGAGAGGTCTTTAGACGTGTCGGTCGAGCACTTGCAGGTTCTGTTCTTTAAGATCATTTGGTTGGTTAAGGTTTTTGATTAATAGTTATTTCAATGTAGAATTATGGTGCAATGTACATTAGGTTAGATAAAAGCATAATACAATGGTATCCCGACTTACGAAATTATACATGCTGAGGGCTGTTTTGTTCTGCAACGGTTTTGTTAGCTGAGCTGCATTTTACATGTAATCCATCTAATCCGTGCCATGACTTCGTAAATTCAGACAAAATGTTTATAAATTGCAAAATATTGGTGTATTAAATTAATGTAATAAAAAATATATTACATAGCAGTTTAGTTTGCCTTTTGACGTGTTTATAAATGTATAGGAAAGTATATAAAGATACAGCAGACTCTCACATAAGCCAAGCAATGTTACCATTCTCGCAAGATTACGGAAATGTCATTTCAAGATGGCTACGGTGTTTGGCAACACTTGACGGAAGAGAAAAAAACATCGACATTCTGGGAGAATACAAGCTTATTTTATATTTTGGATACAAGGATACATGGATACATATTTGTGTTGTTGTTTTTTGTTTATTTGATGTGTGTGACGATTAAACAGCTGCTTTTTTTTACACGTCTGGACTCTCATCTTGCATGCTAGAGTTGGTAAAAAGATGCACTACTTTCGTATAGCGAAAACATTTCAAAACTCAAAGACAAAGTTTTTACAGCGACACATTTCATTACTCTGGTGTTTTGTTACCTAGTACCATTCGTAAACCGGGGTACCACTTTATTTAAGGTAAATTGTATTTGTAGCTGAGACGTGCAATGCTGCCCTGTATAGCCTGTGTAAGACTTACTTTATTGGTGATAAACTGAGCAGTCTGTATTAATATACTGTGTGTCACGCTCACAGCAGTGTTTTGTGTGGATGATGGTCATTGCAGTTGAGGGATTTTAACGCAGAGAATGATTTGACTTTCTCTGCAGCACATCATTTTTGAGAGTGACACACTCCCTCTCAGTCCTTCTATTTCTCCGTTTCCTTCAGACGCAATGCATGGATGGTTAAATGGAAAGATAGTTGGATGATCAATGAATAGATGGAATGGAAAAATGACAAAGATGGATGGAAAGAGGGAAAGCTAGTTCATGCAGTTTGGGGTGAATTAAGAAAAATAACACATAAATAAATGGACAAATGGTATAAATTGTAATGGGCAGTTGTCCAGATTCGAATCCAGGTCCAGTAAGTTCCACAACTGAAGTGTCTTTGAGCAAGACACTGACCATCTGCTTTCCAGGCTGCCCACTGATCCGGGTTTGTGTGTGTTCGTTTCACTGTGTGTAATGTAAAGCACAGATTTCAATGACAAACTCACATGTTATCTATGGAGCAAAGGATGGATACATTGGTAGATTACTTATTCGTGAAAGGATGTATGTAGAGTATGGTTAGATGGTTAGATAGGTATGGCTATCTAGCCTAGATAGGTATGCTAGATGTCCATACAATACGTAGATTATTGTATAATTGGGTGATTAATAGATGACGAGTAGATGGACGAATAGGTAGCAGACTGTTGCTATGGCTTCAGGCTTTAATATAGTTGACCTTACAGAACTGTTTTGCTCTCAGCTTTATTCCACGGTTCACTTTTCTCTTCTTCAGTAGTTTCATACTTTTTCTTTTAATCTTGCTATTTGAAACCTTTATCCTGTCGTGGACGCATCTTGAAAGCTTTTGTCTGTGTTGGTAAATTGCTGTGTGCATTTTGATTCATTGCTGTTGTTTCCTGTTTTATAATTCTACAGGCGTCTGTAAAGGACACAGCACCAAACACTGAAAGATGTCGTGTCTCCACAGTTCGTCCGCCTTTAAAGCCTTAGAGCCCAAACCATTTGATGTCTGACGATAAAAAATCATAGGTTTTAGGCTCATGAAGCGAATTGTGGCTTTCTAACTAAGTTTTAGGAACGGCCAAGTATTTGGTCTAAATATGACGGTGAAATGGGGTTGAAGAGCTGTAGTCCTTAGATTTAGATGAGGAATGTGTTGAAGATCTGAATTCTTCCTCCAGTCGATCCAACATGTGCAGTTCTGCTGGATTGTGTGACCAGCAGAGCCTTTAGTTTGTAGCAGTGTTGATCTAAAAGACCTCTCTTGCCCCCTAATGACAAGGAGGAGAAATACAAGGAGCAGACATGCAGTCTTATGAATTTGCAATGTGAGTTTGCATGTCTCACAAAGACTAAAAACGTCCCTAAAACCAAGGAGCAATAAACACTAAGATGAAGATGGAAATATAATGTTTTACTAAAGTTATTTTTAATCATAGTTTAATAAATAATGTGTGTTGGATGGATGGATGGATGGATGGAGAGAGATAAAGTGAGTTTTAGATTTTCTTTTCCTTTTTTTTTTTTTTTCCAAATTTTTACTGCAAAGTAACAGCGTTGCCAAAATTGGGACAGTTAAGGACAGTAAAAAGAACCTCAGAAGTGTTCAGTTTCTTTTTCTATAGTCACTTTGAGTGTTTCATTCACTCTAAAATGAAACCATTCTGTCATTTTGTTAAGCAGTGAACTGTGGGTAATGCAGTTTTATGGGCCAGTTTGATCAGGACATTGCAACAGCAACTATGACAAATGAAAACCGATCAATACGCGATTTAAAAAGCCTAGGTGTTCAAGAGCTTCTTTCTTATCTGTTAAACTATTTAATTGTAGTTATTTGACTTGAAAGAACTATTTTATTCAAAAATCTAGTTTGTTTTGTATCAATAGCAGAAATACATTGTCCAATAATACCAGGAAAATTGTCTTCCTCATGATTTCCCGACTGAAAGAAACATGTTTTCTGCTATTTCTATTCATGTTTTCTTAAATCTTTCTGTTTTCAGGGGAAGGACCCTCTTTATGCCCAGATCAACAAAGGGAAGAAGTGAAGAATCATGGGAACTCTGCACAGACATGGTCAGCGCTGAGGGGAACAGGAGACCAAAACACTGGAGATCCATTCTCTTCTGTGTGTGTGCGTGCGTGTATGTGTGTGTGTGTGTGCGCGTGTGTGTGTCCATTGGTGCATGTGAGTGTGTGTGGGTTTGTATGAAGCAGATCTTTAGAGCTCAGCTGTGACCGGTCACTTCAGCCTCTGAGATTGAGCCAATCCTCCAGATTACAGCCTTTCAATATCACCGTTTCTCTCACTGTGCACGGACGCTGGCAGCTGCATTGTGGGTGTCATTTCCTGTCCAACACTTCTGAGTAAACGTTCCTCTTGGACCCCCAGTGATAAACCCGCTCACAGCGAAAAGAGTTTCAAGGACTTGAAATAGTCGTCCCCCAGACCGAAGTAATCGATTGCCGCATTCTGCACCGATTCAGGCGTGCCATGTTTCATCCGTTGGGATTTGTTTGGGTGGTTTTCCCATGTCACATATCTTGAGATTCTGCTGCTAGAAAGCTATGCAGAAGTAAAAACCACACACTCTTTCTCAAGACACAGAGCAACTTTTCCAAATCTCTTTCGCTGGAAAGATTTTAACTGCACCGCGTGGGAACGGTGGACTCGAGAATGCGATCGTTGCAAAAATGAACTAAATCATGTGATGACACTTGTTCCTTATCTATAGCTTTTGTACAATACTAATGAGAGGAGGAAAAAAAACATGCTGAATTTTTATTTTATAAGTCTGTGGAACCCTTTGAAGTCAACCTTAGATGAGTTTAGGGGTTAACATGGCTTTAAAATCTGAACTTTGGTTTGCCAAACTCATTTTGTAAATAATAATAATGATTATTATTGATGATAATGACAGATGATGATGATGATGATGGTGGTACAGTTTCTCACAGTGCTCATTCCATCCTGTGGACTTCCGTGCCATAAAATAGGCCTTAGTGATGCAGACCCTCATGGAACCCAAGCAATATTACCCCGTCCCTGATCCACAAGCGCTTTCTTCTACAGCGTCACGAGCATGAGTCGGCCTTCAGATTGGAGAGACTGTTAGGAGAAGGTTCACTGTCGATGTCGCGTGCGTGTTTGTGTGGCGTGGCTCTGCGTCTCCCCCTCTTTTTCTTATTTCCTTTTAAGACAAAGCTTGTAACTGTGATGAAGACCAGAGCCGATTTCAATCTCAAGCAATGACAAAAAATTCAAGTCTACATGCTCAGAGCTGCTCATGTACAGACATGGTTTTCCTCACGGACGCCTTAAAATCAACGTGAAAGCTAAACGGTGCCTTCTCGCTTCCTAATCACGCTAGTGAAGAGACCGTTTTCCCTCAAAATGTCAAAGATAATTTTCCTGTGGAATATGTCAATCCCATCAATGTTGATGTGTTTGTACCACCGAAATTCCCGTCAATTCCGGAGAGATTATCTTGGAAAAAATGCACTCGTAAAATGTATACGTACATATAAACCTTATCAATGCCACCTTTTTTATCAGTTATATAATACGAATTTATAAGAATTTGAATATACCATTTTTTGGAGGTACAAATATGTTCATTTGTGAAGAAACTCGGTTGCAAAAGGCTTTCGTGCTGATTCTAAGGCGTCTGATCACCAGAGTCCGTAATCTATTTATCACAGACTATCAGCATAAATCACGTCTGTCGCCATTGCATTTGAAAAGCTCAGAGCATTTCATTACTGTGATGAGAACTTCCTCCTATTTTATGGCCCGAGTCCCATTTTAATTTAAAGCCATTTTGAATCTTCAAGATTTCAGGCCTAAAATTTGGGAATTATAATGACACAGGGAAAATCTAGTGTAATGGGAATACTTTTGAATCAAATACTTTTATGTTTTACCTTTTCCTGAACTGATGGTTTGGTGATGTAAAAGGTTGTTTTTCTCTTGATGAAAAGTGACACTGATGTGGATTTTTCGATGATTTATTTTATTCTCTTTATTTACGTAACCCACCATGTAATACTGTTACCAATAAACACATCCCAATATGTTTTCTGCTTCTGTTTTGGCAGCGTCTTGCGACACGAGCCCACTAGGTGGCAGCATTGAGTTCGGTCTATTTGAAAATATTGGAATTATGTGAGGTGGATTCTACATAATACATTTGGAGATGCTGTATTAGGCTTTTTTTTTTTTTTTTGTCAGTACATATCATGTACTGAATATTGTTGCAGGTATCATGTACTGTCATTGTCAAAAATTTAATTTGCAATTTCCCCAAACTGCCATTTGTAAACAATTATGAAAAATGCTTTTCCATTGTTTTAATTGTACAGTCCCGGGAGTAATAAAAAAAAGATCAAAATCCTGAAAAGATGAATAGTTATGGGGGGGGGGGATTATCAAGCCTAGCTATCTAAATGAAATTCAGATTGTGAATTGAATCTCTGGACCGGAACCTGGTTTAGATTAAATAAGCACTTTTTGACGTAATTGTGTCTAACATTTGGATTCACACTTACTTGCTCATGGGGAAAATTGGGTTCAGTATGTTAATCTCATACTGTAACAACATTCCCCACCACGGGGTCACTGCGTGTGTAATGAATGTGTTTCCTGTGTGTGTGTGTGTGTGTGTCAGTCACTATTCTCTCCAAGTTACCTGTTTAAGAAAATTAGTTCTAAATTATGATAAATCTCCTTTTATGTTCAAAGTTTTAAAGTATTTTTTTTACTATTGATACTTCTGCATATCTTATTTAGTCCAATCATCATATAAAAATATAATGATTCAGTTCACGCATATGTAACACCACTCTACTTTTTGTTTTTATTACATTTTGTGTGTGTGTGTGAGAGAGGTGTATGTATCATTGTTGCAAAGTAACACATTTTTTTAACTTTATGACTCTTTAGCTTCTATTTTGTCTTAAGGGTCAAATTGACCCGAACATTGTCTTTGTAACAAAAACATGTAGCGGGCGTTACAAATATGTGAACTGAACCATTTTTGTTTATATGTAGATTACACTAACTAATACAAGCGGGAGTTTCAAAGTGAAAGAAATAATACGCTGAAGTATTTTTTTTTTTTTTTTAACTTTTAACGGATCAATTTGACCCAAACATAATAGGAGCGTTAAAAGCCAAGAACCAATACAAACCCCATCCCCATGGAATCCAGTAAATGTGGTTTTTGTACTGGAGAACCGGGTCTCCTCAAAGCCGAACATCCTGACGTGGTCGTTTGGTCTGGTTTCTAGTAAAACATGGCTGAAGTGTACGTCATTATATTATGGTTTTGGATCGTTGTTAATAGAAGCTGTGCCTTCATACCTCATACGCCTCTCGATGGACCGCATTCCTGGAGTATGAAAACAACGCTTGGCTGCCGGTGAAGTGACTTGTTTGACAAGACATTCTTTATCTCGTCATTAGCACATGAACACGCTCATCCAACCTCATTCCAGTCTGCGCCTGCGGCCGACGGGCGAGTTCTTACTCTCGCCGCTACACCTGCGAAACAACACCGCTTCACTTGCTGGATGCTTGTTGTTGAGTAAGGATCAAACCGGTGGACTAACTATGAGTGGCTGATGATAAAGTCATACTTTGTGAAGAGTTGTTAAAGTTTTGAGCCGACATGATGGAACAGGTAAGAACTTTACAACCCTGTAACTTTTCGTAAAGCATCTATTATAAACAACTTTGATGATTTGTTGTGAGATATATGATATACATGATATGATATACATATTGACTTGTATCTATACGTGTGTCTGTGTGTATACACATGTGAATGCGCACACACGTATGAGGGTGTGTATGTTTATTACACACATATTTGCAATTATGTATTTGGTCAAATGTTCTGAAAGGTCGAGAGTTAAATTCTACATAATGTTTTATAATAGTTCGTAATTCCTGGCCTCTTTAAAATATTTTAATAATAGAATGTATGTATTTCAAGTTATTCAATCATAAAACGCTGTATTTAACTACCTTTATTTCCCTTTACATTTATTAAGAAAAAAATGTTAACGTAAAGAATTTTGTGGAACAAGACGAGATTTTTTGATTTGATAAAATGTATATGATTGTAGTATATACGTGTGTGTGTGTGTGTGTGTGTGTGTGTGTGTGTGTGTGTGTGTGTGTGTGTGTGTGTGTGTGTATATATATATATATATATGTTAATTGGGAAAAAGTATAAATTCGAAATCTCATAACGCAAGTTTGTGCAGCTTTATTAGGGCAAAATAATTTTGTCCCAATTAACACATTATTTCAATATAAATCTTCACATTTTAAGTCTTTTGCGACTTTGCGTTGGTCTCGAACTAAAAAAAGCGCTATATAAATAAATAAACTTGAACATTTTGTGTACCAGGATGGACATATGGACTTTAACTCCTTGAAGACCTGGTTCCAAGGTCCAAATGGTTTGAAGATCCAACCTAAACCTGCCTTACCATCGAAGCCCAAAACTCTTCCCCCTCCTCAAAAAATCAGCAACCCACTGGTGTCCTCCTTGCAGAAAGGAGCACTAGCTCCTCGTGTGGTCTTTAAAGAAGAGAAAAGCCCCACTCGTCAGATATCTCCACCATGGGGATCAAAAACCAAAGGAACAAAACTTGTCAATGACACAGAGATTAAGACCAAGAATAAGAACCAGCAAAAGGGTGTTGATATAAAAAAGAGTCTTAAAGAAAGGAACCTTCCACTTGTTTTGCCAGTGGGTCCAGTTAAACCAGAGACACCCAAGCCAGAACTTAGCCCATTCACTCCTGCTTCTGCTTCTCCAGTCAAAGCCGCCATACCCAGTCCCAAGTTTGATTTCACCCCCCAAAACGCTGCTGAAAATGAAAAGACAGACACTGTGGAAATCTGCACTCAGGATTCTACTTGCTCAACTTCTTCTGTCCCTTCATCTAATTCCTCAACCAAAAGTCACCTCCAAACTTCTGAAGCTGATGACCTTGAGCAGACCTCAACCAAAACACCTCTTGTCCTCAGCATTCCTGCTGCAAGTATTCCAACCCCAGGCATTCCGACCTCTGCCACTTCTGCAGTAAAGATCGCCAAACCAGTCATTCCAGCATCAGAAGCCGTTCCTGCTCCAGAAGCGTTTAGTGCAGAATCTTCACTTTCTACTACTCCAGAGCCTGAAGCCCATAAACCAAATACACGTTTACTCAACCTATCGGAAGTATTTCCTCCACCATCAGAAAGTCCACCTCCAGAATTCACAGATATTCCTCCTCCACTTATTCTCGAAGAGGATTTTCCTGATGAAAGCTTTTCTGACGCACCTAAATCCAGTCTGACAGATCCGGCACCACTAACACCAGATTCAAGTTCAATTGTGCCCAGCAAAACTTCTCCTGTTCTTTCCAACTGTCCACCAATATCTTCTGAACCCACAGCCAGACTCACAGAACACACACCAGATCCAGACCCGGCCACCACATTCTCGCCACCAGATCTGGTTCTGGAGGATCCACATGAAAATACTCATTCTAACAAAGCTGAAAACGCAGAAGATCTAAAAGAGGATTTGTCATTATCTAAGCCACTTTTATCACTTTCTGTCTTGGAGAGAGCGGAAGAGATGGCGTCCGTTAAGTGGGCACCACACGACAATCGTATATTTAACCTACTGGAAAGATCTAAGAGAAAGACCACTGTGGGAAATCTGGCTGAACATGCTGAGCCTGTCGAGATTGTTCCAGCCGAAAGCAAAGCAGAAGAACCTCCACCTGAGATCGCTGAAGCTCAGCAAGTATCCACAGTGAGCACCTTCCCTGATGAAGCTCCAGCGCTTGAAGAAGATGTACCTGAGCTGCCTCCCGTCGACTATGTGGATCCGAATCCACCAGAACCGAGTCAAACTAATGGCCATGATCACAGTAAGTGTGTGCGGTTGGTAAGACTGTGGTAGACGGGATCCTAAAGCTTTGTTTAGTTTACACAATACAAAATGCAGTGTTTCCTTTCTGAAGCAGTTCATACATGAATCTGTTTAAAAGCCATTTCACCTGAAAAAGCAGGTGGATTCCATCAGTAAGGGATGGTTGGTATGCAAGACATGTTGGTTCACTGTGGGTTATGTTGGGCAACGTGTCTTTCATTCTGACAATGACAAACAGAAGAATTTTTCCTCTAAGGGAAAAATGTATTTCATTTTTCAAAGTTGATTCAATTTGTTGTATTTAAACGAAAACTTGATAACAGAGACAGTCATTTGTACACGCACACACACAAACACACAGACACACACACACATATTTTGAAATAATATATATATAATATTTTATTATTCATATTTAATGTATTATTATTTTTTTTTATATAAATTATTATCTAAATGAAATTGGATGGGCTTACTGTAAAAATACACATAAAACAACTTGTACAAATATAGAAAACTTCCCAAGTTTTGTCTAAACATACAACACATGGACCAAAGACAATGTCAAAGATATAAACACAAAAGAAAACTTTAAACACAAGAGTCAGATCATATATAGACAGGAACATGATTGTTAGGATAATTGTTATTGATGATAATTGTTATTCTTATCTACCATATATATGATCTATACTGTATATCTATCTAAATGTTAATACTTAAATAGGATAACATTGTTATACTTAATTGTCAATGCGGCTTAATGTTCTGGACAGAAAACTGAAAATGCGTGAACAGACTCAAGACAAAAGTACAAAGAAAATGACAAGTAATAAACTAGCTAGACAAGTAATAAACTAGACAAGTAATAAACTAACTAGAACTTGCAATTTAAAGTATTGCAGCATCCTACATGTATACATGTTAGTTTATGAATGTAATTGGGGCATTGTTTGCAAACAAAATCGTTAATTAAACCTGAATTTATTCGCAGATGTTTTTTTGTTTGTTTTGTTTTTATGTTTTTCTTTTTCCACACAAAGCTGGCAAATTCTAATATTGATAGCAGGGCAAACAATCCGACAGAGTTGAGTGGAGATGCTGGATTGGAAAATTCTTCCTCAGAAGACAATGGCTCTTATTCCCAAACCTGTTTAGATCCTGAGATGCAGAACAAGAATAATTTCACAGAGACGTGTGGCCGATGCCTTCAAGCGCTGCAGACAAAGTATAGGGTTGCAATTGCCATGATTTTAGTTAATTTTATGTTTAAACGACAATTTCCTTAGTTCCCACTGCATTGTAAGACACTTACCTAAACTACTTCTGAATTCCATGAGTCAGTCAACCTCCTTCATACACTTTAATCATGTTTTGCTGAGTCCGTCATGAAACCTTCTTCTTCATGTACTTTACTCATGTTTTTCTGAGTCCATCAGGCTGAGCTTATTTTGTCTGACCATTCTTGGACTAATGGTTGTTTGATTTAGTTTTTTCTAAAAAATTAGAATGTTGTATTGCTTCATTAAATCTGGCTAGCAGAGGTCTGTGTGTGCGTGCGTATGCGTACGTGCATACAAGATAAAGGAATGGGATGATGTTTATGTGTGCCCATGTGTAAGGCTCTTTGCAGTAAAATATAAAACAACAGTGGCTCTTAGTCTCTGACTAGTTGGCCATCCCTGCCATCTTTCGTGTCCTGACAAAAGGGACACGTCTTACCTAAAAATCGCACTCATAATTTTAATAATCCTTTGTAATGACTTGCATGTCACACTAATGTCGACAGAACTTGCTTCCTATCTGCTACCATTTTCGCTATAACTGAAAAATGCTCTTCAACGGTCGGACACTACTAGATTTACTAAGACCACGACAAAATGATTGAACGGTTTTAGAATGTTAGGGTTAACCCCTGATTGCCACAGCCGGTGGGAACATTTTGTGACGTTCAGGACACAACAAGGCCATCAAGACTCAAACGCAAGTTTTTGGTTTTTATTTTCAATTAATCTCCTCATGATAGTTCACCTTGTGGGTAGTTTGTAAGATTGGCCACAAGCTCAAGTCCATCATCTTCAACCTCGCTGATGGGCCAGTAGATGATGGACTTGGCTTATATTCAGATGCTTTTATTATCTCGAGCCGAGACTTTCAATGCTTTTGACTTTAATGTTTGTGTGCTTCAATGGTGGTGGAAACTTTGTATCAGATAATCGGTACGACAGAGAAATGTAACTGTTTTTTACTAACGAGAAGAGAAAGAAGGAGAATGAAATTTTTCTAAACAATATCGCTGATGGAGGCTCAGGATGATGTTTTATGTGTGTGATGGGAAACTAAATTTCCATTTATAGGACGTTCTTTCAACACTGTTTCAATGCATGTGATTTGTATTTTTCCTGCGAAAGCCTTGCATCAGATCGCGGATGCTGATATCCATGAACAGTTGCGTCTGTAGCTGCAGTAGTCTGACTTGTTCAGATAGACATGGTGGTATAATTCGATCTTTTCCTCAGGAACTTCTCCAGGGACATTGAAAGTGGTGAAACCAATGAATCCCCCTCCCCCACCACCCAGGAAGCCTCTGTTATCCACATCTTTAGAGGAATCTCCCTCACAACCTTCTCCCAGCAACCATCACGTCTCTACACCAGCCGAACCAAATGCAGCACATGGTAATAAATCACTCCTGCTGCTTGCTTGAAGACATTTTAATATATTTTATATTCTTTTAGAACTCTCTTTTTACGACACCTCAATCGAGGAAGCATCCTTTGCTGATGTCGAAGAACCTGAAGCTGCAGTAGTTCTAAACGAAAGTCCTGCAACACCAATACCATCCGTTCATGAAGAAGCCTTTCTGAAACATTCAGTACAACGACATAATTCTAATGTGCACGTCGTTTCTAACTTGGATGACAGAGTGGAAGTGGATAGTGGTTTTGTGAACTCCACAAAAAGTGAAGCCCAAGCAGGTTGTCTTCAAGATACGTCCGCTTTGTCATCAGGGTGAGTATTTATTACAACATTGAATTACTATTTTTTAATCTGTTATCCAAATTATCATCCAGTTTTTTTTCATAGAACCAATGAAAACAGTGAGAATGTTTACGAGGACTATACAGAAAACAAGAAAGCAAAGAATTCTAAAAAAAGCAAAAAACCTAAAGGACCCCCACAAAGTAAGTATCGCTCACGTAAAGTCATATCTGATGACCTTTCCACAATGAAAACAACTGTTTATGACAGTAGTTTATGTTAAAATTACACATTTATCTACCCAGTCGATACAGTATGTGTGTTTGCATTTTTGTAACGAGTTTCCTGTCATTCCGGACAGATCCATATGCTGATACAACTGCTGTAAGTTTTGAATAGGTTTGTTTTTATCATTAATATTATGTTCAAAAAACAATTTGTTGCAAATAATATATTTGTATTTTTTTCATTGTGGCTCTATTAAACATCTAGTCTGCAGACACCAACAAAAAGAGCTTTTTCTCCAGGTAATTAATTCGTTTGAGTTCACAATTGTATCTAGTTAATTGAATAATCATGATCCAACACAACCTGTCTGCTTAAAGGAAAAACTCGGGAAAAGTAGCGGATGAAAAGGAACTGAAGAAGAAGGAGAAACAACGAGAAAAAGAGAAAGAAAAGGAGAAGGAAAGAGAAAGAAAGGAGCAGAAGGAAAGGGAGAAAAAAGAAAATGAAATGAAGAAAAAATTCAAGGTGATTTTTTCAACGTGCTCTTCACTTTTAGCAGCGCTACTTTAATTTGCTGTACATTGATTTGCTTTGCTTTACATTGATCCTTTTATTTACTTTACTTTGCATTATGCTACTTTACTTTAATTTGCTGTACATTGCTGTGCTTAAATTGACCTTTTCTTTACTTTATGCTACATTTTAGTTTGCTGTACATTGCTTTGCTTTGCTTGGCTTACACTTCACTTTAATTTGCTTTTCATAGCTTTACTTTACTTTAAATTTTCTTTACTTTATTTACACTTTAATTTCATGCATTTGGTGTAAACCTGATGCTTTTATCCACTTTGGTGTGGTTTTGCAAATCTACATTTTTTTTCTACATGTTTTTTTATTGTCAAAGAAAGTGAGAAGTTTACTACCTTGTAACCTTCATTCTGACTCTTTCAATGCAGATCACAGGACAGGAAGCTCCAATTTATCAGGTTAAAGTGATCGGGGACCACAAAGGTCGTAAAGACGACCTGACAGTGAAGGTCGGAGACACTGTGAGCATAGTCCGTGCCAACAACTGCCCGAAAGGAAAGTGGCTGGCTAAGGACAGCACCAACAAATGTGAGCCGAATGCACGAGAAGCGCCGTTTATCAGTTATTAAAGAATGCAAATATGCTGCTCAACTGGTACATATAAGATAATGAATTAATGCTTCAGCAGCTCCAAGGACTCGAATCAGTCCTTGAGCTCTGCTTTATCTGTTCGGCTGTGTGTGTGAGAGCTTATCTCATATTTCAGATGCTTCTGCTGGAGTTTAGAGTAGCAATCTGATGAGTGTTGTGTCATAGATGGTTACGTCCCAGTGGAGTGTGTAGATTTGAACATCAATGGCATTTTAGAGCTGGGGAAGATGACGAAAGCATCAAACAGAGCCAATGGACACAAGGAAGGGGAGATCACCAGTACAGACAGCAGGTAGCTGTGAAAGAAGCTTGACCGCATCAGGTCTTTGGCATGTCAGAAGCATTTTTACTGCATATGCAGTGTTTTAAACTGAAATTCTTCTCTACTTGTAGGGTCTCCGAACAATGTGCCCTGTCTCAGGAGAGCTGTAAGTTACTTTTTATGCTCTTTTGTATAATTGTGGTGATTTGGTTAACAAATCGATGTTCTGATGTTCACAAACCTGACAGAAAAATGATTAAAGATCTTTGTACTTCTTCCCATAGTGTTCAATCTCAACAGATTTTTTCCTGTTTTAAAGCAAAGCTTTAGTAAATAATCTTTAAAACAACTAACAAATTAATGATTGATTTTATGTATTTATTTTTTTCATTTTAAACATGTTTAATTATATATATATATATATATATATATATATATATATATATATATATATATATATATATATATATATATATATGTATATATATTGTTGAACAAATGTCACAAGAAAACATTCGTGAAAAACCTTGTGCTCAATCGGACTTAAAAATCAGAATCAAGTTCCAGTTTCCTTCAATATCAGCAACTCAACCTTTCTGAACAAGGAGGTGTTGAACCATATTTTTCAACCAAATTCAGGCCTACACATTTTTGACATTAAACACATTAAAAAGTTCTGTTCACAAACCAAATTGTACATTTACAAAACTGAATCAAAGTATTTATTTATCAAGGCTTCTCTGGAGCATAATAAATGCTTTAGCTGAATTCTTACAACTTATATATATTTTGTCTCAGTCTCGGATGAAAGTGAGGAGTGGATGTGTGATGACGATGAACCTGCTTCCATGTCACCCACAGAAGCGGGACATCTGTGAGTAAACAAACTGTAGAAGTGTAAAGAACCACATCCTTTCACATCATTTGATCACTGTTTAAGCTTAAATGTTCTGGATCTTTCAGAGAAATGAACCAGACACCACGAGCCACACCAGTCCAGGGTGAGTCGCTTCATACAAGAACCGGAGGAATGTTTTATGTTGACACAGTGTATGTTTTATGCAGATATGGTTTTCTGGTTGAATTTCCAAAACTACAAATTGTGAAATTCTCTTTGGATAAAAGCATCAGGCATATCATATTATGGAAATAAAAACAAAGAAACATTATATATATATACACTACCGTTCAAAAGTTTTATGTCACTTGGGAATGTCCTTATTTTTGAAAGAAAAGCACTGTTTTTGTCAATGAAAATAACTTTAAACTACCGTAATCAGAAATACACTATACATTGCTAATGTTGTAAATACCTATTATAGCTGTGAATGACTGTTTTTGGTGCAATACATTATGTATCTACATAAGTGTATAGAGGTCCATATCCATCAACTATCACTCCAGTGTTTTAATGGTATTTATTTAGTTTGAATGGTGTTAATGTGTAATTGAGTCAGAAGGATAATGGATGATTGGAAAACCCTTTTGACCCCAAACTTATGAACCGTTATGTATATCCTGTTTAGAAAAAAATGTAGGACATGTATTGTTGTCTTTTTATACTGTATATAGATTTAGATTTTTGATGCAATTTTACATGTAATCACAGTAACAAACGGCATACTTTCCTTTGACTAGATGCTGAGCAGGAACCAATGGCTGATGGAGATTACCAGACTATTCCGTAAGGCCCATTTTTACACATCATACATGTATTACACAAGCCAGATGCTGGTCTAATGCTAACAATCTTTCCTTAGAGATAACCAAAAAGCTCTTCAAAAACTTGCCGTTTTCTTCACGCAACCTTCTCAGCCCCCGCTGCAAAACAGCAGCCCAGTGTAAGTTCAAACTTCTCACCATGTCTCCAATTCATGCTCTGTAGAACCAATTTTTAGTGACTCTTATGTCACTCTTATTTCCTCCTCAAGCCTGCATGAGCACACGTCAGGTAAGTCTTAACTCGACTTTTTTTAATTGACGCAAATTCACAATAACTAAAAGTTTCTCAACTGATCTTCGTGTTTCTTTTCTGGTTGACACCTCTTCACAAATTAAGACGAGGAACTCGTCAGCTCGTAAGTTTGTTACATTATTTTTTTTTCCACGTTTATGCAGGTTCTCACACCTAACACTGATTCATGAAATGCCTTTACTCTCTGGAACATGCGGTCCGACTCGTTTTTCATGAATGCTTAAGATGATTTTTAAGACTCATTCTTCTAAAGCCACAGCAATTCTAAGTGTTGTTGGAAAAATAGTACTAGTTGGTAAGTAACTGATTTCCTTCTACAGAAATGGGGCTGATATAGGCATCGCAGACCTCCAGATTCTTCCTCCTCCAGACCAGTACGCAGACAACAACTCCATGCCAATATATAGCAAGTGAGTTTTAAAGCTCAAATTTGAGGATTCATTTAAATTGCAGTTTTAATGAAATATTTCAATAAAACCTATTAAAAGATTTTAATATTTATGCTACAAAAAAATCTAATTCATTATTTCTAACATCAAGTGAATGTGTAAGTGTACATCATATTAATGAAGTTTGAACTATAATGACCATTAATGCAACCCTAAAATATATATTTTTTAATCAACTGCGCGCGCAAAATCTTATTTCTATAGAAATCCTGAAACTAGGGCATTTAAAGTATGAAATGTGTCGGACTTCACACATTGTCTAAGTTGAAAGGTCATCAGGCAAAGTGTGTAAAAAGCTTGTTTCCAGAAAAACATGCTGGTGGCTTCAAAGCAGTTGTGTGTGCTGTGCCGCTCCAGAGGTTTTTGCTCATTTTGTCTCATTAGTTTGAAAACATTTTCATCTAGTAGGCCAATAGTCTTCTAAGAAGCTCTTACAGAAGTAAGTCATTGCCCTAAAAAGGTTTAAAACATAACTTGGTGTTAGTTTCTGAACCTTAGACGCTTCATCAATGGCCTTTCTGCTTCGGACATTTCACACTTTGCCTAAAATGCCAGACATTCTACAGAATCCGTTTTTCAAACTTTGCCTTTCAAACTTTCAAACTATATTATTATGTGCTGTACAATAAGCATATTGAAACCTTTATGTTGTGTTGTGGTGGAAAAACATCAAATTACACCCAAAATATAATTCGAAATAATGGTAAAACCATTGGTAAAAATGGTGAAAAAAATGTGATTTTTTCCTGTAAATGGTAGACCATCTTGAAAAGTCACACCTCACTCTGAAGACCACCGATATCTTCACAATCGTTTACTGACATTTCATAAAATCTTCTTGTCTGTTTCAGGCCAATTAAACTGGCGAGCAAGTAGCGTAAAGAAAGCCGATGAACTGCGGATGAACTCTCGAGTGCTCGCAGGCCTCCAGTGAAAGTGGCTCCTGATAAGAACATGGGAAATGTCACCTGCACGAGCTCCAGAAGGTGACGCGGCGTGAGTCAGATTCACTTTCAGCCGTTGCATGTAAAACATGAGGCATCTGCATATCATGTTCATTCTTTGACACATGCCGGACCTGTTAAGATAATTCTTTTTACTTAAGACAACGCTATGAACGCAGCTGACTTTAAAGGGAACAAATGCGGACAGAATGAGTTTGTACATATTAGATCTGTTGTGTTTGAGGCCGTGGGCACCTATATATTAATTTTTCTTTCAAATTTTGCAACTTAAACCTGTAAATGCGTTGGCTTGACTAGTATTACATTTTTTCTATTACAAACAGTTACAGTATTCCGAAATGTAGTTACAGTAGTTCCTAGATGGCTATTATACGTCAAACACTTCTTTCCAGTCCATACACGTCTTCACATCACCGGCAGGTCTGTAAAATGTTTAGCTTTGTATTTAATAAATATTCACTTTATGTCCACTTTTAGAAAGCCAAACTGGTTTTTCAGGCCTTTTACTCCCAACAAAGTTTATTTATGCCACATTAAAAACTACACACACTACAAAATGCATAATTTGTTTATTTTCCAACATTAGAAATTAAAGTGCAAATCCGAACAGGAATACCATGCAGTGCATAACTCTCAGAAACACAAACTGCACACGGACAGATGCGACAGAAAACAGACGCGACACAGACAGGAAAATAGAATCTCAGGCAGAAGACAAATACATTTGCACAACAGGGCAACTTTCCGTACAGCATGTTGATGGAGCAAAACTGACCAGAGACGGACGTTTAAAAAAGATCTGAAAGAATTCCATGAATGCATCGTTCAACTTTTTCGGGATCATAAAGTGCTGACTGAAAATGATTGGTTTCCACAACCTTACAGCAGTAAAACTGTTCTCAGTGACCTTTGGTAACCCCACATCTATAAATAATAACGTAAACAGCCCGTATAGTTACTACTTACAAATCCAGCAAGAAGAGTCAAAAAGCATTGCATTTGAAGGAAAATGTAGTAATCCTGTGAGAAATCTCAGATCCTCACACATCAATCTGACAACTTCAACAAACAAAAAAAAACACAAAACAGTGAAAGAAAAACATGTAAAACACAGTGAAACTTCGAGAAAATGGTGGCGTTGCATCTGAATGAGTAGTTTGTGCAAGATATTTTGCTTACTGTTGGTTATAAAATGTACAAGCATCACAGCAAATAACACAACTATACAAAAAAAACGCAAATGGGAACAAGTCACAAACACACGGGACACTCATGCACACTACAGTAGGCATTCCGATACAGTACAGACACGGGAAAGATTCCAGAAAACCGGAACAGAGAACTTTAGATGGATAGATATGGGTCTGCGTGATGGCAGAACTAGCTTCTTTTAAACAAATCCGACGTAAAGAACTGTAATTGTGCTTTCATGGGTGACATGAGTGACACTCAATTATGTGATTCTGTTTGGTCTTTCTGCTGGTTCTGAAAAACCCACTTGAATAAAATCACTGAATCCACATTCCCGTGTTGTTTGTTCACAGCTATAATACCAAAAAATGTGTTGGACTAATAAATGCATCACAACTGGATCCCACCGTAACACAATTTATTTAAGGCCTCGGGGACAGATACGTGATACATGACTCACACGCACGTGTGTGTGTGTGTGTGTGTGTGTGTGTGTGTGTGTAAATGAGCGCGACAACCACTGATGCACTAAATGAAGAGCTGGATGTGTGTGTGTGTGAATCTCTCCGGCATTGAAACGTCCAGCACTGAGAATATTTAAGGCGCTCCAGATCGAATCCTAATCTTCCTGGTACATTCTCTCACTTCAGTCTGTTTGCATTGCTGCCAGATCAAGGCACGACTTATAAGCTCCGGCTGGTTAATCTGCCCTTGTGTAGCATTTTTTATGTGGGAATGGCACGGGCTCCGTCTGTGATGTAACCAAGGCCTCGAAGACGGACGCAGACGTGTCATGTCTGTCACAGTCGGCAGACGCTGCGTCCTCAAAGCTTGTTTTAAAGTTGAAAGCATTTATTCTGATTCTCCGTGACATTCTGTCCCAGCAAGCTAAACCCACACCAGGCAATAAATATGTTTAAATATTGTGACCACTTTTTGATAAAAAATAAAATACACTCTGTAATTATTTGGTATATCGTTGCAATTTAAAATGATCTAAACTAGTATACAACTTAAGTGATTGATGTGCATGTACAAATAATTGAAAAAGTACACTTTGTTAAAATGAATGTCAATAAAATCAATAAATGTTGATGTATGTATGGACGGCCATTGCAAAACGTCTTTTTTAATATTAGGAAGTAAAAGCAATAGTATTGGTTATTCATATTTAAGAAAAACATGTATTTTTGTGTATGTTTATATAGAAATAATTTTCCAACTGAGTGACTTTCACTTTTTTACATTTCAATTGCTATTTCATTGCACTGAAATATTTACTATAATACGCATTTTATAATTCGTAATCTTTTCTGTTTAGCTTTTTTAGAGTTATTTTTAGTCAAATTCACTGCAGCGTTCGCTACATTACCAAAACTTCGCTACATTATGCGGTTCTGCTGCATTGTGTTCACAAAAAAAAAGTGGGTCACATTCCGCAATGATTTTCATACATTTCTGCATATGGCCTGTTTTTAACTTCAGCGTCATATATTCCCTGTTGTTGCTTCATAAATGCCTTTATATCTCACCTTTCAATGGTTAGTTTGAGGTAAAAGACACCAGAGGGTGGTGTTGTATGATGCGTGCGGTACCGGCCTCAGCGAGCCAGCGTGGTGATGAGGCTGGCACACATTTCAAAGAAGTCCATGGTGTGGCTGCCCTGGCGCGGTGCCAGCATGGGCACACTCCCGGTCAGAGACCCTGGCAAAGAGCTGCTCAGTTGAGGCATCTCCATCGCAGCAGTGGCCGAGTCGATGCTGAGGCGTGGACGAAGGAGTCCGGCTGTAGAACCGGACCGCTGCGGGGTCGATGACCCGGACTTCAGCTCAGCCACATCATCTGAAAAATGTGAACAAAAAATTTAAACAATCTAGTTTGTCTTTAAGAAAAAAAAAAGTAAGTTGGCCTGTGACCGTGAAGATTACAGATTTTATTCTACTAACCGGCAAAAAACATAAAGGTGAGGAGTCTGAATAAATTCTTACTACAACTGTGTGTTTTCAAAAATCTGTTTGTATTGGTTTGTTCTATTTACCGTGTTACCCTTACCTAAAACAACTACGTATTCATTTCAGCGTAATGTTCACTATACAGTTAATGGTAAATGGACGACAATGGATAATGAATGAAAATGTAACATATTGCTATATTCACACACACACACATTTATGTTTGTTGAGTAAAACCTGTCCTTTGTAAAACCTTCATTACAAAATACAGCATGTCAAAATATGAAACGTCGTCAGAATTGGTGTGTGGCGCCCCCATCTGGCCATTTTACGCTATATTTTTTGACGTCACTTAAAATATTAAGTTCAAAAAATGAAAATCATGAAACTACGGTCATTTTTATCTCAAATGTGTCTCACCAATTGTAAATAAGTTGAACTGTTACATTTCTTTTAAATATTTATATGAATATGACTGGAATAAAGTTCCATTGCAGTGATTTGTGTTCCTTCATGTTCCAACAAATTCTTTCTCACAGCGAATGAGAGCTATTTCAAGTTTAAGCTAACAATAAGACTTAAAATTAAGTGAACATATTGTAACAGTAAACAAATGTAGATGTTATTTTTAAGAATTAAATTAATTTATTTTCCTGATTGTTATTTAATTGTTCTCTGGAATCAAATATATCAGTTTCATATTATTAATGCTTGACTATTTAACATTGATATAAACAGATGAAAAAAAAAAAGAATTAATAATCAATGATTCTCACCATCAATGCTCTTGAAGTCGAGCAAGTAGCTACGATTGTCGACCTGGTAGAGCTGCAGACTCATCTTCACAAAATTCCCAGTGACTGGATTTTTCCGCCGCACTCGGAGATGATACGGGTTCACCACCTGAAGCCAAACATACATCTTCTGACGCACACATCACACATTTACAAGCTACAATATTCCAAAGGTCACGCACCTTCCACTCGTATTCCAACTGTTTCATGGCGCGGTAAACTTCAGCCATGATGTCATAGGGTTTGCTCTGGCTCCGAATGCCCAAGTGCCATTTTGCTTTCTTTACTGCCAGCGGCTTGGGTCGTGTTGTGTTGAGGGCATCTAGAGGACAGCGTGCCTTAGGGCTGTCAGCCAAGAGAGGGGGCATCCGCTCGGGGTGAGGCTTTACCCCAGGTGGCAGGGGCATGCCATCTTCAATGAAGGAGCCTGTTGGCGGACTGGAAGCCAGGTAAAATTCACTGGCCTGGTTCATGATTCGCCGGTTGTCGATGATGAGATGGTAGGCAACCGCTAGTTGGTCTTGAGGGTCTCCACTGTAAAGGCTGCTTAGAACTTCTGCTTCAGTGCATTCGAACTTTTCACACACATCTCGGACAGCTTCCTCGTCCACTACTGTGGCATCGTAAGAAGGGTCTTCAGGAAATAAGTAACCTGGGAGATCCTGCTTAAACCACTCGTGCTCTCTGTCATAAAGAAAACATCACATCAGTATCATAAATAACATCAAGATCAGGATAATAATGGCTCATAAACGCCACCTAATGTCCTTGATGGAGGCTCTTTTGAGAGGATCCACCTGTAACATAAGCATGAGCAGACTGGCCACGGAGCGGTTGAGGTATTCAGGTATGTAGAAAACCCCACCGCGGATCTTTTTGAAGAGGGTGGGCACATGCTCATCATCAAACGGCAGAGTGCCACACAGCAGGGCATAGAGAATGACGCCACAGCTCCAGATGTCCACCTCTGGTCCTGCGTACAGTCTGAGGCACATGTACATGTTAGTGTCTGGGTGTCTCTGCCTCCACTGTGTTTAGCTTTCCAGCAATATTAAGACAAAAGAGCAGATTAAAAATGTATGCAGCCCTGATTTAATATTCATACGCAGCACATTTGTAAAACCAAGCTCTATTAGTCTATTATGGTGTGTGAGGTAGTGTGCTTGACCTTATGACCTCTCACCTTCCAGAGATGACCTCAGGGGCAGCGTAGTTTGGGGAGCCACAGCTTGTTCTTAAAAACTCTCCATCAGACATCATGTTTGACAGACCTGAGGATGAGCAACAATTGTGTTACTTTGCCTATGGATGGATGGATTCCAAATGTATACGTGTGTGTGTGTGTGTGTGTGTGTGTGTGTACCAAAGTCAGCAATCTTAGCATTCATGTTGCCATCCAGCAGAACATTCTCAGGCTTGAGATCTCGGTGGACCACCATGTGTCTGTGGCAGTAATCTACCGCTGAGATGATCTGCTGAAAAAGACGTCTGGCCTCCGTCTCCTCCACCTGATGTCAGAAAACAAGAGAAGTTTGTGACATCACAATGTATCTGTTTCATTTGTTCGTTCATTCATTAAACCTCTGTTTGTAAGGTTTAGATACACTTTCAGATACATTTGAGGGGTTTGAGGTTCAATGGAAATCAAGGAAACATTTGTGTTCCATTGCAAATAAGACTCTAAATTTGCTGTAGAAACAATTTGCTTTTCTAGAAGAAACTGTTCCTTCAAGATTCAGTAGTTCTAGTGAAGAAAAAAGATGAAGACAGAGACCACAAAAAAAAACACTTAATCATTAAAACTACCTTTCTGCTTATTTGCAAAAGCGATTAGAACAGTGTTAAAGTGTACAGTAATCAATAATGCAACACTTATGCTCAATAGAAAAATCTCCAAATTGACCCTCTTTGTTCGGATGAAAAAGGAGAAAACCCACCCACCCAAAAGCGGACCACTTGTCCGCTCAGCCCCTGTGAGGGAGAGAGAGCTTCGACAACTTCTTTAGAACTCACTGACGCCAGACTTGATCAAAGTTATCGAGTTACTTTTGTTGGGTTTAATTAAAGTGTCAAATTGCTATGTGTACCATATCAAACTTAAAGAGCAGGGCAAGTACATCAAAGACAGAAATTGCACAATTTGCAAAGAGCATAAACAACTAGAGGTAAATTGTTTTTTAGACCAAAGATCTAATCCAATAGAACGCTAAACTGATCTCTGTCCTGAACAGTTTCACAACCGTACATCAAGCTAGATTAACACAAAGGTATCAGCAACACTTATTGAAAGGTTCTTACCCTTCCATGTTTGCAAATATAGTCAAAAAGTTCTCCACCAGACACATACTCCATCACCATGAAGAAGTCGGTGGGAGTACTGATCACCTGATACCTGTAGAACCACGTAAAACAGAACAAACTCAGTTTCCTCAAGGTACTGTAGTAACGTATTAGCCAAAATAGTGTCTTGTTGGCTCAGTTTTACATTTTCTGTACATGTACATTCATTCTGTACAAGCACATAAAATCATGCTAAAGTTCTAATGCTAAAGCTCAGATGAATGTATGGCATAATGATAATTTTGAATACTTTTTTATTTTGCGTATAAAACATACAATGCAATTCCTTCGGGATTGGGTTTGCTTTTTTCTGTTTTTGCGACACACTCACAGCTTGATGATATGAGGATGTCTGAAGAGCTTGAGGTTTTGAATCTCTCGCTTGATCTTCCCCACAACATCTAGACTGCGGATCTTCTGTCTGTTGAGAATCTTAACAGCAACTTTATGTCCTGTAAGCTGATGCTCTCCAACTGTTGACCAAACACACACAGGCACAACAATGAAGACAAGTACTATAAAACACACTTACCAGCATCGTAAACAGATAATACATGATAAGTTTGGTTCCAAAGAAAACAAGCGTTCACCAGTGGCCCTTAGCACAATCCTTCTTGTGGAACAAAGGAATAACAGAGAAGTTCCACCTCAAGGTCTGAAACCATTCAAGTAAACAAAACCTGATATATTCTGACTGTGGGCCTCCAGATACTAGTACTAAAAAAATGGTTTGTTTGAGATTAGATACTGAACCAAACACGGCAACTAAAGATGTAAAAATAAACAGACAAATCAGCACGGTGTTATCGATACTGCACGCCAGGGTAAGAAGAAAGTCCCTGAAGACTTGAAAAGTGTGGATTAGCAACAGTTTGGACATTAAGGCCCTATTTTACAAACAAAGCCAATGTCAAAAAATAGCATTTTTACACTTGTATTTGGATACTTATTTAACTTAGTACAACTTTTACTATGTATGTGTATATATATAATATATGATATATATATAATATATATATATTATATATATATAATATATATATATATATATATGGTGACCAGACTTTTCGACCCAGGACGTTTGGCCCCCGGGGCTTTGGACCCGGACGATTGATCCTTAGGACGATTGATCTAGAGCTGCAACTAACGATTATTTTCTTATCGATTAATCTATCGATTATTTATTTTTTTTTTTTTTTTTTTCGATTAGTCGACTAATCTATCAACTAATTTTTCGATTATTCTAACGATTATATTTTGCCCAAACGATTATTTGTCCATAAAATTTTAAATAAACATGCTATTTAGTTTTTAATTAACACAAGTGCAAAATGAATTCAGTGAGATGACTCGACTGTAAATATTAAAGTGCAACATAAAATATCAATCCTAAAAAAATGTAATCACACGTGTCTATCTGCTCAGAGGTGACGCTTTTTTTTTTTTCAAATCAAGTTTTAAAATAATTTAACTAAACGCAGATCTTCTATATGATTATTTAATTAACATCAACAACTGAAATTAAAGCACAGTGTGTAAATTTCGTATTGACATGAAAAATTAGCAGTTATCTTCTAATTAAAACAACTATTATTATTTATAATAAGATATGAATAGTGTATCCTGTGTATTTCCTGCATATGCAACGTATCAATGTAAACAACAGATTTGCAGTAATGAAAATCGAACTCCGTTAAACACTGTGGGGAGGGAGAGCGAGAGAGAGACAGAGCGCAGGGAAGAGATACTGAGAGAGAGGGAGACAGAGCGCAGGGAAGAGAGAGCGAGGGAGACAGCGAGAGCGACGCGCGCGCGCGCGACCAAATCTAACCTCGAGCGCGTCTTTCCCTAACTAAAACAGCAGCTCTTAAATGCACATTAAACAGACATCGGAGAAACATTAAACAGACACTTACAGTTGCGCTCGCGCCTCGCCGGTGTTCAGTTAGGCGACGGTTACTACGCTTTCTGTGTTCGATTAGCAATGCCTTCGTGTCGTCATTTAAAGTTTATTTTGTTCTATGTCATCCTTCCTGAAGCCAAAATGTGTCCTAATGACAGAGACCTCGATCATCCATTTATGTTTCCCACACTTTTGACCACTTATTTGCCATCGTCTGCTCCGTTAGTTTCCCGCGCCGCCATGTTTGAAAAAAAATGAACGCAAAAAGCGACTACTCGACGCGCGATTTTTGCGTCGACGTATTTACGTAATCGATTACGTCGACGGCGTCGACTACTCGTTGCAGCTCTAGATTGATCCCTAGGACGATTGGACACTCGGATGGTTAGACCAGAGTTTCGTCCCGCGGCTTATTAAGAATCATATCTTCGGCCGTGTGAGCTAGACATTTGGGAGGCGGCTCCTTTGCATTTACTCCAGCAAAGAAGCATAACTTTGCCGCGATTCGAGCGCCTTTGTCCCGCAAAGAAGCACTTATAACGGTGGATTGACCGGCGCCGCGGCTTCAAACAACAATAGATATTAACACATTTTTTCTGTTTCCGCTGATTTTTCTTCTTTCATCTAACACAAAGCGTACTGAGAAAGGTTCAAGAGCTCGGACTCAAAACTCCATACGAAAATGACATTGTGTTCTGTCAGTTTGTGAGATGCCTATCGGCACTGGCGTTTGTACAAGAAAACGATGTCGCAGACGCCTTTGATGAACTAGTCGAAGATTTGCCCCAACACGAACGCATCGACGAACTGCACTTACTTCGAGCACACCTACATTAGAGGACGCCGTCTGCGTGGAAGAGTAGAAAGGTACGGGCCGTGTCTGTTTAGTATTCCTACTTGGAACAAGAGAGATGATGCGGGGAGTGGACTTGCCAGAACCAACAACTGCGAGGGATGGCATAATGCACTGCAGTCACTTTTCAGCTGTCAACATCCGACAATGTGGACATTTCTAGATGGAATGACGAAAGACATAATTTCTAACAAGAGCAAACTGCTGCAAGCCGTCGCGGGCGCACCGCATCCCAGGCAGAAACGTTACCGTGAGCTGCAGCAACGTGTGGAACGAGCTGTAGCCACGTACAACCGCATCAACGTAGTCACCTATTTGAAAGCCATGGCCTATTTGTCTTGTCTTTAAATGTGCATGTGAAAATTAAACAGAAAAATGTGTTAATATATCTATTGTTGTTTGGACTGTTCTTTAGCATGCTTTGTGTATTTCACCACACGCTTATGGGATAAACAAGTATCGGCAATTTGGAAAGCTATTTAAGCAAAGCGGCTGCGCGCCGCGGGCCGATCAGGACCGATTCCGTGCGATCCCGTGGATGAAAATCGTCGCGAAAACGAACTTCGATCCGAATGGGTTTTTACTCACGCCTGTCAAATTTCTAGCTCGCACGGGCATGTAGATATGAATTTTAATAAGCCGCGGCGCCGGTCAATCCACCGTTATAAGTGCTTCTTTGCGGGACAAAGGCGCTCGAATCGCGGCAAAGTTATGCTTCTTCGCTGGAGTAAATGCAAAGGAGCCGCCTCCCAAATGTCTAGCTCACACGGCCGAAGATATGATTCTTAATAAGCCGCGGGACGAAACTCGGGTCTAACCATCCGTGTCCAATCGTCCTAGGGATCAATCGGGATCAATCGTCCTAAGGATCAATCGTCCGGGTCCAAAGCCCCGGGGGCCAAACGTCCTGGGTCGAAACCCCCCTAAATCTAATATATATATATATATACAGTGTTGGGAGTAACGCGTTACAAATGTAACAAATTACGCTAATTTATTACTTTTTGCTGTAACGCGGTAGTGTAACTTATTACTTATTGTATTTTCAGTAATATATTACTCGTTACATGCAAGTAACACTTGCGTTACATCAAACCTTTCACTTTTAAAACAATAAATCGAACATTTAATATTTCCTGTTCGTAAATAGACACGCAAGCCATTCGTCTCGCTTTTCGCTGGTAGAGCGTTGTATTTTGTAACGCTGCGCTGAGCTCGAGGTGTTCGGCTATTGGCTCTGAGCTCGAGGTGTGCTGCTATTGGCTTTGAGCTCGAGGTGTGCAGGCTATTGGCTCCGACTGGCTTACGCAACTGCGGACGTGCGCGGAGCCGCGGACTCGCGGGAAATCTGAAGGTACATTGGCGAGATGGTCTTATGCACATTATTTCAGTTTTGTAAAAAACAAGAACATTGTGGTGAACTGCAACCTCTGTGTAAACGCAAGACAATGGTCGACATAAAAAACAGCGGTACTATTAGACCGCTCGACCTGAAGAGAAAGAAAACAGCAACTACAATGTCCTCTGCACTTTATGGTCAGAAAGCAGGACAGTATTGTGTGGTAAGTCATTCAAAATGAATAAAACGCACTGAAGTTTACATAGTCATGTTGTGTCTGATATCAAATATAACCAGGTTATTCACAGACATTGTAGGAAAATCGCTTTAAATCTATCATACTTTTAACACATATTAATGTTAATTATTAGTGTTGCCAAGCGTCTTTTCCACAGACATCCGGTCGGATTTTATAAATTCACGATAATGTCCGGTTTTCCATCTTTTTCAAAGGACCATGTAGGTTTGCCACCCGTGCTTAAATTATTTGAGAACGGAAAATGAACTAATCCATTGAAACTTCAATGTATAATATGTATACTATATTATTAAATTATCTGTCAAATTAAAACGTGTTAATGACAACTGCTCACTAATATTGTTCACTAATAGAGACATTATAGATATTATTAGATATATTGTTGATGCTGGATTTTCAAACAAAAGAGTTGATATATAGAACTTTATTTCATATTATTAATTTATTGTGAAAAAAGTCAGACTAAAATTTTTACATATTTAAGTTTTTACTTTTTTTTTTAATGCATATTAAAGCATGTTCATCAACCTTCGAGAAGCCTGTCTAAAATGTGTTGAGGCCGGGCCGGTTTTCCTCTTTTTTGAAAATCAAAATATATGGTCACTCTACAATCATAGACTATGTATATAGCTTGGATAGGCCACAGTCATTACTACATAACTATGCCTTCTACTGGATGTAACAAACTACTGTACAAGTAAAAGGTACACTTTGTTATATTTTTGTTAATTTCAACTTGGTGAAAGTAACTTAAAAGTAATACAGAAGTAATGTAATATATTACATTTATAAGACAGTAATATTGTAATGTAACTTGTTACTTTTTTCAAACAGTAATACGTAATATGTAGTATATTACAAATTTTAAGTAACTTGCACAACACTGTGTATATATATATATATATATATATATATATATATATATATATATATATATATATATATATATATATATACGTATATACATGTATTTATTTAAAAAGTGTAAAGCCTTCAATAAAAAGTTTGGAACTGCTTTTTTTAATTGTCACATTATTTTTGATTATTTTGTTTAAACAATAGCAACAGCAACAACATTATTTTGAACTGTGTGGCTAGAAATGTTATATACACTGTGGTACTGTGGACGTGTGCTATAGTTGGTAGCGGAGCGGAACCTCAGCCAAGCCTGGATAAGTGTCCTGTAACAGTTTAGGGTCAGACAAATGTGCTTCCTAGTGGATATTTAAGTCCACTGACTCCCCAAGTATGTATATGCTATACTTTATCAGTGTAAAACAGCAAGGCATTCATGCCATTGCCTTACAGAAACAATAAAGTTACAAAACAAAACGTCTGTTTCATTTGTAACCTTGAATTGCAGAACAAAAAGCATCCGGTAAAATTGCATCTTATTTAAAACTTTGATAAAGTTGCAGTTACTTTCTTACGTTTGCTCTGAATCTGCAATAGTTACATCCAACAAGACCTGATTTTTTGGAGGGGATCATTTCAGTAGTCTTAATATTATAATTTTTTTCCAAGACTTATTTTTATCCATTGTGAATGTAGATTTTTAACGGAGGGTTTCTTTGACCTTTGATGTCCTGTGTCAGAGGTCAGTGTGGTCTGCATTGCCATATCACATGCTCAGCAGAATCTATTCTTCATAGGATCCAAAGTGGGTTTGTGCAATGACAATTTTAAACTAAAACTAACATTAACAAATAAACTAAAACAATAAAATGACTAAAAAAGTTGGTGCAGGGCAAATACATTGACAGTTTATATTATAAACTGAGAGTCTAATTTTATTATATGAAAATGATTAATTAACAGTATCCAATGACAGGCTCTGGCCCACCATAGCTGAATTGAACCATTGTTCTTGTTGTCCTGGTTGAAGAATTCACCAACTCCAAAGAATGTGTAAAAAAAAAGGATTAAACGAAACGCAACGGGTAAAAAAATAAAAGAGAAAATGACAAAGCCAGACAATTTAGTGTTTAAATTACACTTATATGGTAATAAAGGTAACTCTACACACAGAATACACACATGCGCACACGCACACACACACACACGCACACANNNACACACACACACACACACACACACACACACACACACACACACACACACACATATATATACACACATAGCGAAAGCAAAAGGTCGCTCCATAAAACAAGCTTGAGCTCAGAATAGAAAATGACTGCAAGGTCACAGCCACAGCTGAGCTGCAGGTACAAGAAACCAGCTGTCCCGTTTTAACAATGATGGCGTTTAACACACGAATCTAAAACAAGGTTCTAACATCAATGTTGTCACGTTTTATTTTAAAAAACATGATGAAATGGCACTGTTTAATGAGAGATGTTTAGTGACATGAGCATGACAAAGCATTAAAATGATAACATATTAAATTAATCACTACAGTTGACGAGGTCTAAATATTTTTGCAGCAGCAAACCTTTGATCAGATACGGATTAAAAAAAAACATACACTGGTCCAATCAACATTGCAAGCGCACTTTAGTATTTCAGTGATGAAAGTATGTTCAGATCTGCACTGTATTCACCAAGCGAATACGCACTTTCTGCGCCCAGCGGACGTGTCCACAACATCACGCTACGCAAATTGCGTCCACCGGCAAGTTCAGCGCTATCAACGCCACAAACACACGATCATGCTTCAGTATCACACAACGTCCGTACGCTGATAGAAAACAACAGACTTAACTCTTGACTTTTCCAAACGTTCCAACTCCAAGCGTGTCTCCGAGAATGTAGTGTCCTATCTTTACCCTGCCTTCGTGTTTTTGCTTTTCAGCCATTTTCCTATCCCAGATCCTCCGGCTGCTTTGCAGGAGGCGGGATTGAGCACATGAGGCAGACGACAGAGCTTTTCCAGACCCCTGGGTAACGGGTTTCAAGTGCTGATCTGGATTCAGCCTCGGGAGAAAGTCGGCAACTGTACGCAAACAGGCAACTCTCGCATCAGCTGATAAAACGTTAACTGATGGGAAAGTGGGCGGGGCCTCTAAAGTAAACACGCGTTTTACTCCCTGACCTAATATCACCATCTTCGGATGTTCTCAAACGACGACACGGCTCATTAGATCGCTTACGTTTGCCTAGCTTTTAAGATGATCGAATTTGAAAAAATTGAGACAACTACGGAAAAAGTGTTTTAATTACACATTAATCGATCAAAAAAAAAAAAAAACATGTGTAATGCAAAGCACTTTAAGTTAATTATTTTTTTGTCACTAAGACACACAAACATTTAAATAACCTTTGTTCAAGCTAAATACATGTATTAACGCGACCTATTTTATAAATTCAATGTGATGATGATAACAACATTCTATAGTCATCAATTCTTGAAAATAAATGTTAGCATTTCTAACGTAACGCAAGTTAAAGTAAAACATATACATGGCTGTCTGCACAATTTTGTGTTTAAAGATTAGTTTAACAGTTGTATATTTGACTGTCTGTTGCACCAATAATTTAATTATAACCTGATAATTTAATTAGCACAATAAAATGCTTAACAAATAAATATATATATATATTCGTTTTTATTTTTTTGTCGTTTGTTGCTCTCTATTTAAGTCTCTATTTGCAGATATTTCTGTTGATATTCCTTTTCAGGACATAATTGCATTGTTTGATGGCAAACGTACATTATAACCACTAGATGTCAGTATTTGATCAGTGTTTTGTCAAGAATGCAAAAAAAAGTAGTGTGTTTTACGAAATTACGAAATATAAACTAAATAAACGATCACGTTATGTAAACTGAGATAAAAATTATTAATACCCCCCCACACACACAGCAATATGTCTTTCCGTCTGTTCGTCCATGCTCATCCATGCTGAGAAAACAATTTATTCTTCTTTATACTTCTTGGAGTCATTAATTTCACTGTGTTAGAAACTGTCAAATGTATATTTTATTTTGGGTTTTACTATACGTAGCCTGTCTGCTCTGGTTTGCTAAATGTGATCAACACAGCGCACTTGTAACATAACATATTTTCAATTTAGAGGTGCGCCGCGCGACACCAAATTGTGTAGCTTTTTTTTTTACGTCTTTAACAAAAGAAGCTCAAGCTCAGATCACAATGAATCTACTTAATTTGCACCAAACTGATTCAGTATTGACAAAATGGTCAAAACGATTGCGTTATGAAGTATTCAAAATGTGTAAAAATAAATGTTCAGTTGACCATTCAACAGGTTCTGAAAATTGTGTAAGTGTCGAGAGACCTGTAGTGCAGTAACTGCTTGCCCCCTCACACATACACACGCACGCGAGCGTGTGTACACGAGGGGGTGGAGGGAGGGGCAGAGAGAGAGAGAAGCATCCATAGGCGCACGCGCGTCCGTGCAGGAATATGAGCTTCATTTAGCGCGGCCCCGGGGTAGGGAAGAGAAGGGGGCTGAACGCGCACTGGAGGGAAGGAGGAGGAGACCAAAGGAGGATTCATAAAACAGGAGTAGATCTCCGCAATTTAAAACACCGCTCTCGCTTTATAACACCAAGTAGGTTACAATTAGACCACAGCCCGCGTATCTTTGCGCTAACCGGACAAACTGAATGGACTTGACTGCACCAGCAACTCGTTGTTTTCATTAACATTTCTGGACGCCTTCTGAATTTAGTGGAGAACTTTCAACTCCCCATGAACTTTTAAAGACGCGTCCAGACTGACAATATCGCCCCAAAAATCCAAGGGATTTTTAAGAGAAACATTTAAAAGAGGGACTTTCAAATGCAAAACTACATGTATGAGAAGGCGATGGCACCCGAAACAAGAAACGGAGGGACATCCACGTTAAATAACAACGGCGTAGACAACAGCCGGAGGAAACTTCTAATAGCGCTCGACATCTTCTGCCTTGTTCTGGGTAAGTGTGCAACACACTTACACACTTTTATAACGTTTCTAAAACTACAAAAGGGCCGGGAAACAGTGTGAATACGCGCGGCTCTTAAAGCCGAATGCACAAAAATCTGCTTTGGTTACATTTGTTTTATCCCTCTTTGGCTTTTTAAATTGACATTTAAACCTTAACGGAAAAAATACACGTATTGGCGTAATTAAAAAGAAAAAAAAACATTCAGTAAACTTCCTTTTTTGATGCCCTTGCGGCTTCTCTAACTGTAAAACAATGCACTTTTTTGTATTGTTATCTCACTAAGCAGAGAAAAATAGCCGTTGAACACTCTTATCTCAGAAAGAAGCATTGGCAAAGTTGGCACTTGATTTAAACCACTTGTTTTACTTGCATTATAATGGACCGGTATAATTCAAAGTTTAATTCCCACTGTCACTCATCATATGGAGTGATTGTGAACTCATGGGCCCCTCGGTGCCCTCCTGACATCCATTGAGGTGGCACATGGACATGCATATTATGGTTAACCAATCGCGTACATACAAAAAATAATCTGCTGTTTAGACAAGGTACGTAAATTTGATCAGAGCATTTAAATCGTGATGATATAGCTAAAATTAGTTGATGTTGGAAAGAGAGATTAGAAGGGGATGTTTGAAAAGCAGCAAAGTTCAGATGTGTTAACTTTTGAACTTGTTAAAAAACATTGACATCTGCAATTTCCACATGTTTGTCACATTTTTAGCATTCACTTTTTTTTTCAACGAGCAGATGCTTTTTTCCATCATACCTTACATTGTTTTGTAGTGAAACATCATGTTCTACATTTTTTGTTGTATTTATTTTTTCAATGTGAGAAATGCACAAGGAGAAAAAAGAAGTTCAGTAAATGTCTGTGAAGTGGTACGTCACCGCGTATGGCTTTAAACCACTGTTACGTATGTTTGTAGACTTTGACACTTAGTTAACTGTCACAATTTCTCCCCTGAGCACAGCGCTTAACCCCAAATAGCTTTGAGCCAACTTTACTTGAAAAAAAGTCAGCTGTTATTTGGTCTGGATGAGGGAGGTAACTGGTTATATAGAAGCTATGTGTGAGCCTGATTTGTGTGATTGATTTCAAATGACTCAAGATCACTGTTAGCTTCTCATTTTCCCTAAAGTCAGTAAGTTCAAACCCTCCGACTTCAGGATGGAAGGATAAAGAAAAAACTTCACCCCTCATCTTTACACATTCTTTCAGAAAGACCTACCAACCCCCTACCAGCTGCCATATGCCTCATTTCACTCCAGCTACGGCATCATATCGACTTTCTCTCCTGGTTTTAGGGAAAGAATAAGTCCCGCTGCTTTTGTTCCTAGGAATGCAGGGTAGAATGGCTTAAACATGTCACTTTGGAGACGCAATGTAAGGCTTTTGTAAGCTGTGGTTTAAGTCTCCGAGAAGATCTTAAAAGGTCTGTGATGACACATACGAGCAGGTGCCAAAAGAAGAGCAGTCCCGCTTTAACTCATTCTACTGAATTAGATTTTTGAGGAAACCTTTGAGCAACTTCCTTCCCACTTTTGCTATTAAAACACAAGTCTTAATAAGGAAAAAAAAGCACTATGCATTTCCGTTGCATTCTTTACGACGCTATTCAAGAACGACTAATTTGAAAATTGTCCTCAGTTGTGGCTGACTTAGACATATAAACTCTAAAATAACCCTAAAATAAAAGTTTATAATGTAAGACTGCGCTATCAAAAGGAAGATGCAAACAAGCGCGGTCTTTGTCATGTTTAAGACGGAGGGTTTGGCCTGTGGTGGGAGGGGGTTTATGCGAATGAGAGGACTTTTGGAGGGGGATTTGAAAAGGATGGCTGAGGAATGTCTCTCAGTGAATGGGCTTTGTTAGCGCTAACCCTGTGGCTCGTCCACTGTCAGGCACTTCAAGCTGCATATGTTGTGGAGATCGCTAGATTAGTGTGTTATCAAGACCCTTCCGCTCACTGTATTCCTCTCCTGCTTTCCCTCGCTCAATGAGCCAGTTCCCGGTTGTCTGTTTTATTGCAGCTTTATAAATTCAGCTCTTCCACACTGAGACGTTGTTCCAACCCATTAGTAGCTTATCACTATGGCCATTGAATCTCCAGTGTGTCTAATGCATTATGAATGTTAATAGGGTCTTACCAAGCAGCCAGACGGATTGAAGTATGTTTAGCGTTGCCTCCTATAGAGATGAAGCAGAGAGTCATTAGCATACAGTAGTTGTAGTAACGCGATTGGGGGGCACTTTCCCAAATCTCACCCTCCTGGATGGGATGTCTAGGGTTGTTGGTCACACAGATTCTTGCCCCCACTGCTGAATGCCGGCAGAGTTTACATACAAACTCCAGACCACCAACTATCTCCACAGCCGTCTCCATCCTTTTGGTGTTGATGTGTTTTATGCATAAATGTAAATGAAGAGAAGTTTTATCTTAATTAGAAGGGATGGGTATTCCTTGTAATGCAAAACACACACTAACACGCACACACACGCACACATTTCCATTTAGACTAAAACCAGTTTGCCGTCTTCTAGATTTGCCTGCACTCCACCTTCAAGCATCAAGGGAAGAATTTATTATATCACTTTTCATATTTGCTGATGAAAAAGAAGCACACGTTTAGATACGTTCTCTCCACACTGAATCTCTCCTTTACAAACTATGTGAGAAACTACTTGGCCGTTTAGTATTAGTCATTCAACTTGGTGAGGGAGATCAAAGTGAAGGAAAGGGATTCGGTCCCCTGAATTCTAGTCATCTTAGCAGCTTTTAACTTTTCCTTTATCCGTGGCATTCCGAGAGGGCGATGGGGAACTTATGGAGTGCTAAGAGACCCTTTGGGAATCGCGCTTATTTGGCTCTGACTACATTACCTCTACCTCCAGAACTGAGAAGGCCTGGTCCAGCTCTATAAATATTTTCCAGAATTTCTCAAATTCTTCATTTCAGACGATGGGCGGCTTCCACTGAAGTGACATCTGGTAGAATTTTCATCTGATGTGTATGCAGGGGCTAACTCAGGAAAGGGAGGGAAAGAGGAAAAGGTGGTCTCACTAGACCGTTCTCCTGTTTTCCCTTCTTCACTCTTTGCCCTAGGTGTGGCCAGCTGTGCTGTGAAATGCAATACCACATTTCTTTTTTCTTGGTCATTTCCCTCCAAACCCTCACTTTTTCTCCCAGTATCCAGGTTTAATTGTAGGAGACTGTCTGAAGCTGCCACGTAATGTTCAGGAAGACCTCTGACTAGATTAATGACACTTTAAAGCACCATAATGCAGCTGCAATGCCTCGACTTTCTGTTTATTGTACATTTACCACACTAGTTTATGACCTAATGGTCAACTTCGACATTAAGCAACATGAACTTTGTAGAAAGTTGAAGCTGTTAAGGTGTTTGGTCGTATTGGTGTTTTTTGAGTCATTGGTCACTTGATTGTTGTGAATTAGTAAAAACAAATTGGAAAAAATACGTAGTTAAGGGATTATTAGAGCGCATATGGTTTTGTTTTACTCTGTTAGTGCTTATAAAGAGACCGAAAAGCACAAATGGGACGATTTTATCGACCAAAACCAATTGAAGTACTTCTGTACAATAAAACAATTTACACAAGTTTACCAGAATTGCAGATATAGTTTATAGTGACCACCATGCCAAGCGCTCACAGACTTCTATAAAAAGTACACTGAATTTTTTAGAAGGTTTCATACAGATCAGTTTGGTTTCTACCAAGCATAGCAAATATCAAACTTCTATGCTGCTTGATTAATTTCCAATGACTCGCTTTAAGTTTAATTACGTCTGGACAGCTTCAGATCAAATGAGTCATCAAACACAAGCCTCTATAATGGCGCATGTCTGCCGATTTTTTCGCCCTTGAGAAATTCTCCCCGCAACTAACCATTGCAATTACCTATTGAGGTAATGTGGAAAAGAACGATTCTGCATCACAACCTGACATATAAAAATGAGTCCCAGCATGAAAACCTAAACCGTATTTCAGACATTATTCCACTGAATCAGAAGCTGCTAATGGCTGTCATGTCTCCACAGATCTTTGGAAACCGATGTTAGGAAGTTCTCGTGCCTGGAGGGAGCTTTATTTTATACTAGTCAGCATTAGTCTAGATGGTTTCACTGTGATGTGGGAATGACTTCCATACGTGTTGGTGTACAGTAGAGTCATCTGGAAATCAGATGGAGTCCCAGACTGCCTTTCCTCGGCCCCACCGCTAGTAATGACGCTGTCAAAACAAAGTGCCCACGCTCTGTATTTGTGTATGTCTGAGTGTGTGTGTGTGTGTGTGTGTCTGCAGTGTGACATGTTTGACTATTTGTTCAAGACCCTGTGAGGGTGTTTGCGTATGTCTAAGTATGTGAGGCTCTAAGAGAGGCTGGTTTCTGAGGTGGCTCGTATGCGCTTTAATTGCATGCCTGTAGAGTTTATGTGATGAAGTGGGCAGACCAAGGTAGCAATTTGACAGGCAGCCATGAGCACAAGTGACCATCGCATGGCTTGTTTAGACTGCGTGTGGTTGCCGGGCCGAGTACAGCTGTATCGCATCCCAACGGTTTCACAGGAGCGCGTTTGCATGATAACACACTTTTTAGTTTAGCAACGGTCAGTAAATTCTTACGAGTGTTGACGTTGCTCTGTGATAAGCGTGGAACATCTCAGACGATTTACAGCTCTCTGTTTGTGCTCCCACCAACAATAGCTGGATTTTCAATCCATGTTTTATTGGATGCCAATCTACGAGGTAAACGCTCTCAATGATTTATGTATTTACTGTTTAATTGTTGTCCGTTTCCTACTCGAGGTGAGCATTGTGTATTGTTTCACCGTGTCTCACAGAGCGTTTCGGATGAAAGTTGGAACCATCATCCTCAGTTCACTTGTTTTAGTTTTAGGGTGTTTATGGGATCATGTTTTCCCAGAGACCCTGAGTTTTCCCAAATCCCGTGTTGGCATCTGAGACTATCTCATCCAGCAGCGGGACCATGGGTGACCTCCTGATGGGCCATCCCCATGAACCAACTGCTTGCTTTTTCTGGGTCACACAGATTAAGGTCTGGGTGCTCTGCATTCCTGAATGTAAGCCTAGCCGGCCCCTAAAGGGCAAGCACCATACGCACATTCATATGCTAATGAGACCGGTGTCAACAGCTTTAATTCTAATCTGCTCAGATGAAGTGATATTTGCTTTACCACATTTCGATTTTAAAGAATTATCAGTTGTTTTAGTTCAGAGCATAAATACAGAGTTTGTTTTAATTTGTCCCTTAGCATGTTTGGGTTTTAGTGACCAAGTGGAATCATGACGTATTTGAACAGGTTTTTATTAACCGAGGAACTTTTCTTCCCTGTTCATTCAGCAGTCAAAGTGTCAGGGCAAGGGTGCATGTGATTTAGTGGATAATTAAAAAACAAAGTGTTTCTTTCCAGAATGACATTTTGCAGATTGGCTTCCTCCAAAACCCATTACATTACATTACATTTTTGACCTCGAAATAGTTTCACTATCACGAAAGCTGCTCTCTCACTGAGTTTCTGTACTCATGGGATTATTATGGTTTTTGTTTTACTGCTCAAGTGATTTATACACATATTTGTACCATATACATATTGTGATCATTGAATTAAATTGCTGTAATGTGCAACAAAAAATTATTAGGCCAAATTTTACCGAAATTTTACTTATATAAATATACATTTTTATCATTAACAATTTTGTTAATTTTTTTTAAATTAAAATGAAAGTTATAATATGAAATATGGGGTGGGGGTTATTTGTATTATTATTTATAGTCTGTGCTCTATATTTAGCAAATCAGCTAGTTGGAATTGATTTATTAAATAGAATTAACAGATCCTAAATAACCTTTTTTAAAATAATCCTTTTTTCACAAAGTAGAATTAAATGCTGAACACTGATTCAATGCAATGTTGCTTGCTTAAGTTTACTTGCATATCTATGCTCATATTGTAAGTAAGTTTGACCTGACCGACATTTTATTCCAAGTCTGCCCATTGAGATGCCTGTGTGAAAAGGTACAAGCCTGGCAACGATTTCCCAGAGTAAAAATTGCTGTGCGTAAGCAGATGTTTTGAGCTGGGCCCACAGACTGTATTGAGAGAGTGAGAAAGGTAGGATTCCCAGAGCTTTGCTGACCTCAGCAGCTCACTTAAACAAAGCTAACGAAGCGGTAGTGGTGTATGTGAGAGAAATAGTGGCCAGTGGAACACCAGGGGTCAGTTATGTACAGGTTTTCACACATTTAGCATCTTTGTGCACTGAAAAAGTAGTTTTTTGCAGCATCACGACTAGTTTAAATAGGTTGAAAGCAGCCCAATGTTGACATGACTCACACGTTTCCTTGTGTTTGAGTTGCCAGTTGAGCTCAATTGCGACTTTTCAAAATTGTAATGGTTGACCTCGGTCCAACATGGTCCAGCTAGCCGATGAACAAGAAGACACATGCGTGATATTGATTATTCAATAGGTCAAAGAGAAACAAGGTTAGTAGTTCTGGGTTAACCCGTATTGGACCGTATTGAATTGTACATTTTAAGTCTTTGTTTGACATAAACGTCTATATGTTATTGGTTTTTACTAGTCTTTGCATTTAGGTCAAAACCTCAATGTGGAGCAAAAGACAGGAAACATCGAGTCCCACCGAGACCACACATTCCAGGGGTCAGGGTTTATAGGTCAGAGACCACAGAGATCGTTAATCTCTGTGTATACGTGTGTGTGTGTAAATCTGTTTGCATTTTATAAATGTCAATCAAGTTTGAAATGCACCTCTGACTTCAGAAGAATCCAGTGCATGGTGAAGTCATTCTAGCGAACAAGTGTAGAGCCTTTTATGGGGCGAAATATTCCCTTAAGGTTTGACTGGCTAGGATGTCTTAGGGATTAACCTCACATTTGCTTTTCCGTTGTTTGTTTAGTGTCTTGTTTTTGCTGCATTTATTGTCGATACTGCGCAGTGTGGACTAGTGACATTAGTGACTTTTAATTTCGGTTTGAGAACCAAGTTTGAAATGGTGTTTGTAGTTTGTAGGTATTCTCCACTTGCTCGTACTATCTCACGAGAATTTATTTAACCCACAATTCCCATATGTGTGAAATTGAGTGTGAATGCATGTTTTGAGGTTCTGCTCTTTGATTGGCCACCGTTGTGTTTCTTGGCTTAAGGCCTATAGATGCTGAAATTGGCTCCAGCTCCCTGTGACCCAGAAATTGACAGAGAAATTTAGAAAATGGAAGAATGGAAATACATGCCCCTTCAAGAAAATCTAGTTGGAAAATTAGATGTTACCATTATTTCAGTATTAGACAATACATCTTCCACTATTTTAAGCCTCTGTTGTTGAAACCGAAACACAATGTCTCAAATTTCCCATGGGTTTTTTGTATTGTGGCATTGGATTAGATTTTGAGTTTGATAATTTTCTCTTAATAATTAATGAAACCTTCACCGAACATTTCGTTTGTTCCCAGCAGTGGTGGTTTTTTCTTTTGTGTCCAGGTTTTGCATTCAGCGAATCCCGTGAGAGCTGGCAACTTGCCACTCATTTTCAACACATTCCCACAGGGGTCCGTGCCCGTTCCTCTCACACCGCATCCTCCACACGACACACTGCACATTGTTTCCAAGCCTTGGACACAATCCCTCGAGCGATCGCCTATGATAAAGTCATCAGTAAAGCTTAGAAGCAAACCAACTTTAGAATCACCTCATGGTGGCCTCAGAGGACCACACCATCTAAACATAATCTTTTCTTGCTTATGTATTGATTGTTTTTAGTGTAGTTTGGTTAGTTTCCATTGTGGATGAAGTGGTTGGAATGTTTCCTCTTTTCGAAATTAGCAGGTATATAAAAACTGTAAAGTCGTATGTTGCTAAAACATTGTTTAATGTCGGGAAGATTATGTTACTCTATTTTTATTGGAAAAAGCTAATAATGATATATTTTTTTCAAGGACAGAAGTGAGTAAAACACCTGAATTGAGTCTTTCGTTTATGAATGAATTATATTTTAAGCAATTCTTATAAGTATTTAAGTGTTGCTATGCCACAATTTACTTCAGCAATAAAGAGCTTAAAGAATATAGCTCATTATGGCTTTAAAAATCCTTTAAAAATGTAGCAGATTAGCTAAGATTATCGTATCATAAATCCGCTAGGATAAGGATTCTCAATCCTTATATTGTGGCATATTCCGCTCTAGCTGCCTAAGTACAGTACTTACAACAGTACACTTACAAGTATATACACATACTACAGTTACTATTGAGTCACAATAAGATGCAATCCTTTGAAAATGTAGCAGATTAGCTGAGATTATCATACCATAAATCATCTAAGATTTTCCTTGCAATCCTCATAATGTGTCATATTCCACACTAGCTGCCCGTGTCAAAGTAAAAAATGTGCGTATGTTATTAGAACCATAGCTAGCGTGTGAGTTCTGGTCTAGAATGGCCCTGTTTGTTCACAAGGGGAAATGAAACTTTCCGACACCTTTTAAACGTTACCTCAAGCCTCCGTCATCGAGATATAGTCACGCCATCCAAAATATTGACCCGCCTTTTAGTTTACCGCTAGTTGATTTGTATTGATGCAGTAAGGAAGTAACAGGACCAATTTGTGTGTGTGTGTGTGTGTGTGTGCGTGTGCTTGTGTGTGTGTCTGTGTGTGTGAGAGAGAGAGAGAGGGAGAGAGGAAGAGATATTGACCCTTGTGCTGTTTTTTTAGTGCACTTATTGTTCAAGGGCATTTGGCCCCTGTCGAGACAAGATCTTCTTTTCAGACACTCAGACATTTTTCCCGACCCTATTCATTGTTGAATCCGTGTACGAATGAAGACAGATCAGCTTTTAATACTCATTCAGTCTATGGTTTACTTTGCCTCCGCCACACAAAAAAGACTACAACTTTAGCGCTGTAACAGGATAGAAGCCTCTCTCTCTCTCTCTCTCTCTCTCTCTCTCTCTCTCTCTCTCTCTCTCTTCCTCTCTCTCTCCTCTCTCTCTATTATGTGCATGATACATGATTACGTAATTCCCAAATCACAAAAACCTGTAATCCAATAATCTATATATATTATATAATATATATAATATATATATATATATATATATATATATATTTTTTTTTTTTTTTTTTTTTTTTTCCTTTGGTCACTGTAAGCAAAACATTTGGAATTCCAAACTCATAATTCCAAAGCAAATTTTACATATATACGTATATAAAAAACGAAATATTCAGACTTCTCTTAGTACTAATCAGTCTATTTTATATTCCAGAAACAACCACTTAAATGCATCCTATCCTTCTGTAAAAACAAAAATGTTTTTTGCGATCCCCCCACAACCCACCTCCAACTAAACATCTTGGATAAGAATCAGGCACTTTCTTGGATAAACAATGATTTCTACATCTCATCTGCAGTGTAGCTCATGGTTGTGTGCAGTTGTAAAGGGATATCTCAGATGTTGCTCAAAACCACCGGCGTCTGGCTGCTCCTTTCAAACAACCGAAGGGCTGCATGTCCACATCTGATAACACAAATCCAAAACTTCCCCCACAATGCATCACTCCGACACTCATCAGCTATTTGTATATGTGACTGGCCAGTGGGTGGCTTTTGAGGTCCCGCTAGAATTCACACTGTTGTTTTTCATTACGCGTATATTGAGCATCAAGTCTGGGGGAAAAAATGAGTTTGGCCGCACAAGCCATTAGATTTAATCACAACTGTCAGTTTCTGTTTAACTCAAGGTCTTGAAGTTTGCAATTCTGTCGTGTGTGTGTGTGTGTACATCTGTAAATGTTTAAATTTCAACAATCCAGGTTACAAAATGTCCTGAATATTTCAGAAGTTACTTGTTATACTCATTGTCGGCCAGCAGGGGCACTAGTCTGAATATTTGCATATCCATTCACTGGGTCACATTCCATATTTATTCAGACTGCACATTTATTCAAACTCTATTGACTGATTTTTGTAAGTATAACATTAGATATATTGTTGATAAAATATGAATCTTTTTATCCTGTTAAATTCAGTTTAGAAATTTCAAGATGCTCTGTTTAACAGCAATTTACTTTGCACACCCTGTTTTTTGTGTCTATAGGTCAACATTTACGACTTTTACCATGTGCCTGTTCTATTATGAGACTGAATTTATTGTTGCTTGATTAACTTTGTGCTAAAAACAGACTAGTGCTCTCAGCACATTATTTCTCCTTTTTCAGTCCCATTGTGACAGAGGTTTTTGATTGCCATGTCTTAAACTGTTTATAAAAAGAGCCATTTAGTTGCTATTTTGGTGCAAATTCTGTAATTACGAAAGTACAAATTTTTCTATGTTTTATGTTGAGAACTCAGCAGTTTGTCAGTCAGTGCTAAGACAGAGTGAAAAATTGAATGGATGAAAGAATGTGGCGAGTCCCAGCATACCAAGCTTCTCTCGTGGTGATGACATGGTGGCTAGAACAACGGCGTTCTGGTATGACCCGGGCTCTTAGCCAACATCGATTGGGCAGAGACAGAAGGCTTTTCACAAACACATGGAAGCAATGTGGAGATGTCCACAGATAAACACACACATTTCAGAGCCGTGATGAGTTTGTTGACTGCCTAGTCCCGTTTCCCTGGTGTGTTTATATTGTGGTGACCATAAAGCGTCCAAGTTCTCAACACTTTGATTCCATGCGGGGTGTGTAACAAGGCTTAATCGTTGTTTATTTTTAATTATTATTTTGTTTTGTTCTATGGATAGTAAAAGCAATACATATTTGAATGCATTAGTTCTACGTAATATCTTTATATTAAAAAGCTATTTAAATAAACATTTTATTTAATAAAAAATTTAATAAAATGTGTATTTTGAATTTTTTTTTTAAATTTCTAACACTTTATTTTTGCTAGAGAACAATTATTGCTCTTATTGATTTTCTAGTGATAATACTTTTCTATATAATAGTTTATAAGTCATATTTTTCCTCTCAATGGGCGGACTCTTCCCAGACTCTCATTAGGGAATATTTCCCATTTTATTCCCCTGTGCTCCTGAAGTCTACGTCAGCTACGCATGAACATATGTGTGCATGTGATGAAACATGATCACTAAGACTTGGCTTTTTCCAGACACTCTCAAGTGTGTTTGACCTTGTGGTCAAAGCAAATCTGAAAACATCACAGGCAATGCCACAACGGAATGTGTGTCTTATGTCTGAAAATGGATTGGTGTATTCAAGCTGGGTCCATGGCTTCCCGCCGCCCAGTCTCTTAACCTGAATCAGGCTAAATATCCCTAATGTTTCATCAGACATCTCCAGTCCAGACTGCAGCACCTGTGAGAAACTCCACTGACCCTGTGTTTTCACAGGTGGATAAAGTATCTAATGCTGGTTCGTGTAATACAGACAGAGAGAGTGGCTAACCACATTTAAATAAGCTTTGAGACATGCTCTTATTCGCAGTGCAAAATAACAGTCTAACATTTTTTTGAGATTAAAAAATTGAATTGTAGTGCTCAAGAGAATAAAATGCCCTCAAGGGAAGTTCAAGAAGTTATGCTACTAAGCATTTAAACTAAGCCATTTATTACGCAGTTTATTAGAGTCAAACAGTGAACCAGCACTATAGTTTTTCCGGGGGATCGAACTCGAACTTGATGTTGTGAACACTACTCAGAGGTGTAAGGAGTACCTGAAAACCATACAATCGTACATTACTACAATGCAAGAAGACTTGAGTAAAAGTCGTGAAATATCCAATTTTAAAAGTATCTAAGTATAATATGTGTACTGAGTTTAGGCTCAAAAAACACAAAGTTAGATTTAAACTAAAAAACTTTTTTAGGTTTAGGTTTAATTTCCTAATATTGAAATTTAACACATCAATGTTTTAAAATAGCAGAACAAAATAGATAATAAAAGAAGAAATTGTCAGTCTCATTCAAACTCAAATGTGCAAAACTTTAATTCATGTTCACGTGATTTAGCTCATAAAAAACATCCAGTACCTTCAGCACCTAACCACGGTGACATCACAACGTAATAAGTAACAATGTTGACATCACAACGTAACTGGAAGTGTCCATTCAAATGTAGTGGAGTAAAGAGTACAGATGCTCAATCAAAAATGTAGTCAAGTACAGAGTAAAATGTTCTTATATTTAAGTACAAATAGCCAAAAATACTTGAGTAAAGTAGCAAAGTTTATTTACTCAAGTACTTTACATCCCTGACACTAGTGCTATTGATTGAGCCACAAGAAAGCTACAGAAAATATGTTTTTTTTTTTCTTTCTTTTTTTTTTACCTACTGGTTCCTGAGCCGGTGAGGTTCTTCTTTGAAAGGTTTTTTTTGTATATGTGTGTCTGTGTGTGTATATATGAGTAAGAACGAATCAGTCATCACAGATGCTGTCTCTTCTTTCTCCAACCACAAAAGAACTCAAACTCCCCTTCACTCGTTTTGGTCCCAAACACAGTTCCAGATATATGGGTGGTCGGTGTAAGCCAAGCTTTGTTTTTTTTGCTATTCACACATTTTACACTCCTTCAAGTGGAACTTTTCAAGCTCCCACCACAACTTTGAGTCTAATGTTTAGTTTGCTTTGATTCAGGAAAACGTATTTATTTTTTTGCCGTAGTTGGTTCAATGATGACAGCTGACGTGTGTTTTGCAAGACTTGTGACATTTTAATGAGTCGCCATTTTGGGCTGATTTCCCAGTCTGGCATTTCTCCTCATCCTCACTGAAATATTGGATTAGATGGATGCCAAGCTGGTGTGAATGGAATTGTGTTTATTTCTGCATGAACATGAATCGCCACAGTTATTGCAAATGAAGCAAAAATTGCTAGTTTTACTGCAGCACATTTCTAATAAAAAATCACTCTTAAGTAGAACCCTAGTGAGCATGTTCACTAGGAAGCAATGTCCCTTTATTTGACAGTTGGTTTTTGGTCTTGCTATGATCTTTCCATCATGGAGAAGATAAGCCAGACCACTCACTCAATTCGAGCGCTTCCGCCTCATGCTTAATCCTATTTTGAAAGATCTTCTTAAGCCTGTCCTGAAACAATTAGAAAAGCAAATGGGTTTGGTGATCATCTGTACTGAATGAATTCTCTGAAGCTTTATATAGTATATTGTTTGCGTAAATGCTTTGCTGTTAATGCCATTAGGCTGCATTGTTTTTTACCTGTAAGCTACTTTCCGCTAACAATAGCTCTGCAGCCGAACCGAACAGGTGTTAACCACTGTTGCCATTGTGCCGTTTGCATAAATTGCTTAGCTTTAAACCAGCTAACTGTTATTTTTGTTGGGCACTGAGTACATTTGTGTTTTATAAGATTTGTGTCCATGGCTCTTGAAGTCCTAGCACTTTGAGGTAGGGCTTAAGATTAGATAAAGGCTAGAATAACTTCCCCAGTTGTTTGTTAAGTGAGATAAGTGTCAAGCTTGGCTCATTCTTTGCATTGATTTGTATACTTCTTTATAAGTGTGCAAATATAAGTGTGAAGCAAAAGTTACACATACGCTCCAATTAATTTATAATTATTTAAAACATTGATGCCACCTGGCAACCCGCCATATTCCGCTCCTGCATATCACATGTTTCTTTAATGATTATATTGGTAATTAAATTAATATATGTTTTAAAGATTTTGTGAAGATTTTTTGCTAAGGATTAGTAACCTAATTAGTGAAAAAAAAAGGGTTGCGTCCGAAACAAAAAAAGCATAGAATAAAAAATGTTTTCTCACATTTTTATTTTTAAATATTCATATTTCTCTATACAATGTAGGCTGTGAAATTTGCAGCAAAGGGACCCACCATAGTGTAAAAGATTGGGCACCACTATGTAAAATATAATTACATTATTAATTGTATTAATTAAATCTTTATTAAAACGAATAAATAAATACAAAATTCCAGATTATTCATTTATTAAGAATTTATCTTAAAATGTGATTTCCATGCTGATTTCCTGGTGATTATCTTACAATGTGATTTCCCAAATTGAGTCAAAATGATGCTTCAAAAACCCTTTGGTCCAAAAAAGTGAGCTTACCTAAAAAGCAACACATACATAACATCCTTTCCTTTCAGGTAAGTGTTTCCCAGTGTGTATCATGACGCGCCCCATGTGTGTGTTTTTTGCGTAGTCATGCTGCCCTCGATGGTGTTGCACAAATCGACAGTGCAGCCGTACCAGCGTGGGTTCTACTGCTCGGACGACACTATCCGTTATGCCTATAAAAGCAGCACTGTGCCCTCCTCTGTACTGACAGCTGTGGGCCTCCTCCTGCCCATTGCCAGCGTAAGTGCCCGCAGAAGGGCCCGAGACAGGGGACATGGGGCCAGGCGAGTGGGACAATTGCATGGGACATCAAGTCTTCTGAGAGAGATCTTATAAAGGCCCATAGCTGTGCTGAAGAAACACGCCATAATACAAACCAGTGCCAATGTCACTTGCTCTCTCAGAAGCCAGGATGCCATGTCACATCCCTCTCATCCACCTGGTACTTCCCATAATCCTTAGTTGCTGTGTGCTGTGCTGTGCTGCTACCTGCGTGTGCCTTTCTGTGACTGACTTGAATGTTCTCTCTCTCCCTCCCTCTTTCTCCCTCCCTCTCTGTGTGTGTGTGTGTGTGTGTGTGTGTGTGTGTGTTGCTGTAGCTGGCCTGCCTTTCCTGATAATTGAAACTAGCACAATCAAGCCATACCACCGCGGGTTTTACTGCAGCGACCAGTCCATCAAGTACCCGTATAAAAATGGCGACACCATAAGCGATGCCGTACTCTGTGCCGCTGGCATTCTAATTGCCATCCTCTCTGTAAGTTCCTCTCTTATATCAATACCAATATATATCAATATACAACCTGCCTCCTGTCTTTTTCCCTCAACGCACATACTTCATAGATGTAGAATAACAGTAGACCAGTCAACCAGTTGAAAACCCAGTCCCATCAATCCATTAATCATTCATTCCCATCACAACCTATGTTTCAAATCACTCAAACAGGGATTGATCATGGTCAGGGTTGTTTTTCTCCTTCTTTCCTACTTTCCTGGTTTTCACATTCTGCACGTTCTGTGACGTGTTGCTTTGGTTCTTCTCAAATGCTGCAATCCACTAGTTTCAGTAAATCTGATCTAGAAAACTCTTTCAATTCCAAATCAATTATTGAATGGAATTTACCACCCCACATATCCTCTGTATGTATCATTTTTTAACTTTTTTTAAAATCTGCTCTGCGTCGTCCATGTAAAGACGGACAAGCATCTTTGGGCAAGAACCTTCTGGGCAAGAAGTTAAAGTCTCAGCAGCTGCTGAGGTGTTGAATTAAAAGACATTCGCAGCATTTGTGAGGCCTGGTGAAAGGTTATGCCCCGAACAAATGAAACACATGTCGACCACACAAAAGAACTTAACGTTGGCGCTGGAATCGCCCTTAAAGAGCGTCGCAAAACAACAATTTTGCATGGCAGACAATCCTCGAGTTAAGGAGATGAAGGAAGTGGTCTTAAAATCCAAGCCCCCATAACCTGTAATACCGCCAAACCATGACTGCATGGTGATCCCATACTGAGACATACTTCACTGTCTGGACGAGACATGTTCCCATGCTCAGCGATTCTCCTGATTAAAACGAGGAGCTCATACACACTTGTGTGCATGGGTGTGTGTGTGTGTGTGTGTGTGTGTGTGTGTTGGCACCGTCCACACAGCTGTTGTTAATTACCGCTGTCTCCAGTTCTTGCTTGGTTAGGCCTCAGGGAAACCAGCCCTGCTCTTCACAATCCACCACATTTTTACAGTTTAAAGAGGAGAAATAAAAGTGGGATGGTAAATATCTCATAAAAGCATGGTTTATATACTTCATAATCCATGTCTTTCTGCCTTAATTGGCGCCCAAGTGGTTTTAAATGGCCCAGGCCTTCTTTTAAAATCCAATTGTCCTCAACCGCTCACACGACTCCTTCCGGAAACCCAACATCATATATCATGTGCCAGACCATGTTATCAGGGCGGGCCATGCTCAGTCATAACTTCTTTCCCTCTCTATATCCATCATTTCTTTCCTGCTTTTGTAGATTTTTGGCCTTTCCTGACTCTTCATTTGCATGTCTAACATTGCCCTGCATGTTCATGATCTGACCACCAAAGTTTACAAAACTAATAGTTCATTTTCTAAACCTACAATGCTGCCTTGCCACCAAGAGTTGATGGAGTTTGTCTGCAAATATTAGGGATTTACAATTTGGAGAAAAACATGTTGCTGTTACTGAAGTAAACATTTTACTAAGCAATTATAGTAAACTAATTTACACCAATGATTTGAAAATTTAATTAAGTTCACTAAAACTCAATTTAGGAAATTGGACAAGTAAATCTGATATTAGTGTGATTCACTTACTGCACAATTCCAATTTCAAGTGCATTTTTAATATAGTAATTGCAATTTGATATATCACATGATTTAAAGAGATAAATAACGTATTACAGTGAACCGAATGTGTTAAACTCTACCAAAAAATGAAAAAAAAAAACATTAGTTAAAAATAAATAAAATATGTTACATTTTTTAAATGTCAAATTCAAAATTGTCAAAATGTCATGCTTTTAATATCAGAGCGAGTGTATCTCACAGTATTTTAATTTGGGGAGCTGGTGCAAGGCAGCACAGTAAGTTTGGGAATACCAAGTTTGCATGAAAATACATACATGTATTTAAATTTAAAATGTTTTTTTGTGCAATCGACCTGTTCTCCAGATTGTAATTGGCGAGTGCTACAGGATCCATTACATGAACCAGGGCTCCAAGTCGTTTGTGGGAAACCCTTACGTCTCGGCTCTCTACAGACAAGTGGGAGTCTTCATCTTCGGCTGCGCTGTCAGTCAGTCATTCACTGACATTGCCAAGGTGTCGGTGGGCCGGATGAGACCACACTTCCTCGATGTCTGTAAGCCAGACTACAGTAAAATCAACTGCTCGTTGGGATACATTACTGAATACACTTGCCTCGGAGATCTCAGCAAAGTACAAGAAGCCAGGTATGAGAGTTTGCTTTCATAATCAGATTTCAAGATTGCAATTATTAGTAACAGTATATGCAATTATTACGTTTCTACAAACATCTTTTTACAAAAAACGTATTACAAAAGCATTTCAGATAAATGTCAATTTTGTAGAAATGTAGCTTGTTTTTAGATATAATAACAAAATATGCCTTTATGCGTACATGTGTTTATATGCTTAAAGATTTATTTATTTGATTTATTTTATATACATCAGTTGATGTACATGAAAATCTCATTTATTTTTCCCAAATAAAGTGCTCACAACCAAAATTGAATATTTTTAATTAAAATGATGATTGATCTGTAAATATATTTAGGATATGTTTGATATCAAAAATGAAATAAATATATTGGCTAATTGTAGCTGTTCAATGCATTACAATTAAAAAATGTTTTGTTTTCTTTTTTTATTTCAGGAAGTCATTCTTCTCCGGACATGCCTCATTTTCGATGTACACTATGCTGTATTTGGCAGTAAGTACATGCAAACATGGGTTTTCACACTTTAGTTTGACCTGAAAATGTTGTAACAATCAGAATATAGTCAATGCTCTCACTGTCCTGCATAGTTTGGACATAGACCCTCTGCTGCCCCTCACCCTCCGCCGTCAAATGTGGGTCACTGTTATTTTCTTTGTTCATCTCCCGGATGGACACACTCCACCTGTTTGTATTTGTGCAGCTGTACGAACTTCCTTTCTCTATGAAGTTTTCTCCTATTTTGCAGTTTGTTGACCTTGTTTGAAAAACGTTGAATTTGCAGATATTATCTTTAGCGTCTTCACTCCTTACATGTTGATTGTTACAGTTTTGAAAAATACATTATGTTTATAATTATTGTTTTAATCTAAAGTGGGCAGTTGTCTCGATTGGTTGAGAGTTGGACCTGCCACCCAAGCATTGCAGGTTCAAATCCCGATCTGATTGGTTCCATTACTTTGAAGCTGCCCACTGCTCCGGGTTTAGGTGCTCACTTCACTGGATGGGTGAAATGCAGAGTCCAGTTCCTTGCATGGTTTAGACCAAACTTGACCACGTTTTCAGAATCCATTTTTCATTTAAAAATAAAAAAGGAATAAAAATTATCATATAGGGAAAAAAATGTAATACAATGGAAATGTTATTCAATTTTAGAAAAGCTTGAAAGTACACAGTCATTGTTAGTCTATAAGTACTAGTATTAAAGTATACATTTAGTACACAACATTATTAGTCCCTAAACAAAATAGTCATTGTTTTGAAAGAATGTCTATAGTGATTTTAAACAGAGCAAACAGAAAATAGATGTATAAAAAAAGCTGTGTTGAAATTATGTTTTGCTCATTTTAAACTTTTGTAGGAAGGCTAAAAATGTTGTCCTATGTATGTACGGTAAATATACATACACATGCATGCACGTATAAAAACACATGCATGCATACATCCACGCGTTCACATGCTTTTTTTTTTTTTTCAAAAGCATGCACACCTTTACACGCGGTGTGAGATATTCAATTTTATTCTTGATATATCATATCAAGATTTATCCTTGATATCCTTTATTCTTGATATACAACCCATATAAAGTCAATAGTTACTCACGGCTCTATCAGTAATAAGATTGCCATACAATTACACAAAGATGTTGGAGTCTGACTCCGTCTGCGTCGACACTTGGGGGCAAATTGTTCAGCATGTCCTCCAGATCTTATCACAATCCTTGACCTGATTTCTCTGCTGCTGCAAGAACTCGCTGAAGCCGACGTGGATGAAGATTCTGTCAAATAAGCGTTTGCTGTTTAGACTACTTCAGTTTTATTCAAAATAATTAGACGTTGCTTGTGAGATTGTCCTTTTGCGCTCTGACCTTCAAAACTAAAACTCAGTCAAAAGACAATATCATTATGATTAAATGACAAGGCTCATAAAAAGTAGTGGAACCATCTAGTCACAATTGTCTCCCTCGCTGATCTTGACTTCTGAAATAATCTCGGTCTAGTAATCATGATTTGCGGTGCAGACGCTGATGTCATAATAAAATCTAATAGTCTTGTTATCCCTTTATTTGCAGAAATGAGAACCCATTTTAAGACTTGATCATACAGGAAGTCACAATTCTTGCCTACATTTTTCTTTTCAGACATTTGTTTTCCACATGGTTGTAGTTACCAATGTGGATTTGCTTTGTTTGCTTGGTGTATTAGACCATAGTTGTGAAAGTTGACTGCCTGCTACTAGAAGGAGGACGAGAGAGGCGTATACACACATGTTTTGCTTATCTGCTCAGCTTGTGAGATGGTAAAAGGCACTTTGATGGACTTTATCAGTGTCCCCGGGCTCTGCTGTTCTTATCTGCTCTTGGATGCCTATGTGTGGAAAGGATCCACTCTTGCAGTGAGGAACAGATCCACTTTAAAATTGCATTTGGAGAAGTCGCAGACCTCATCTCCAAACTTCATCCAACTTAAGAGATTTCAGCATCAGCAGGACGTCACCTTTGTTTGACCTCTGCCAGGCCCATAGAAGCAATAACTCAACTAAAATAATAGCTTTGCTTAGGATCTTCCGGATTTTTGGAAAAGTGACTTTATCTGTGTCAGATTTTACTCTCTCATTCAATTTGCTTAAGGAGATAAACTTGAACTTTTAAGAACGTAAACCCTCAAAATCCCTTGATGGTGATTAATCTATTTGTTTTTTATTTGTCCTACTTGTTTATTTGTCCTACTTTTATGTTTTTTTTGAGGATGATTACTGATCACAGGGAGCTTTTGGAGCACTGATAGGATTGAGGTCTTTCATATATTTGAAAATATCTTGATTTGTCCAACAGAAAGGTATAATGGTATAAAGCATATAATATAGAGTATGAACAGTGAATCTTTATGCTTGTAAAGAGTATATTGCAGATTTTTCTGTTGTCAGAATAGTGAAAACGCTGAAAAGTAGAACAACACCACTTTGTCAGAAACCGTCAAACCTGTCAGTTTCTGCAGACACACCCATCTTCACATCATCTGAGAACTTCCTCAAGTGAGGAAACTCCCAAATCCCAAACATCCTTTGGGAGGGATTCCTTCCTCCGCATGCACACAATGCCTTTCGAGTGAAGAGAAGCCTGGTCAGGAATACAGATATGACCTTGTACACACCTTTATTTTACCATCAAGCCTCAAGATGACTATTGTTTGTTTTCCTTGATGTCTTATGTGGGCCTGCACGTGTGTTTATCTGTGCTCATTGCCTCCGTGAGGATGTGTTGTCTGCTGTGGTTTCAGACATAACGGACGTTGTTTTTTTTTTTTTTGCCGTGGCTGATGGAAGATTAAGGGAGGGTGATGAGAACAAGGTCCTTAACTGACCCAGTTTGAAGGGTTTGGAGATTGATGTGCCGCCAGAGCGTCGTCAACAGCTAGTCCTCATGACCCCCATCCTCCCTCCGTCTTTTAACCCGTGGTTGTTTTCTTGCCCTAATGAGTCTTCCTGTTCCCAGAAAGCAAACTGCTTCTGGAGATGAGCTAGTGAAAACTCAACCCATTGAAATTGTTGAGCCAACTAAGTGACTTTTCCTGAAACGTCACTGTGTTGTACATGATGTCTCTAAATGTCTCTAAAAGAATGAATCGCCGTAAGATGATGCATCTTCTTTTCTGTTTTCTCCTAGTTCTACCTACAGTCTCGGTTCACATGGAGAGGAGCTCGACTTCTGCGACCTCTGCTTCAGTTCACCTTACTGATGATGGCCTTCTACACCGGCCTGTCACGGGTCTCGGACCACAAGCACCACCCCACTGATGTCTTGGCGGGCTTTGCCCAAGGAGCCCTGGTGGCTTACTGCATTGTGAGTACATGTTATTTATCAGATCCACCTCAGATTAAGTATTTGGAAAATAGAATAGATGGTTTATATATATAAATAAGTAAATGAAGTCAAACATTTGTTGTGATAGTTATGAAATTCCCTCTTTCAGCAATGTGTTTTGTATGTTTTTGTTTAAAATAAGGATAGTTTAGAGAACGAGAGAACTCATTTACTACAATGGAAATCAGAGTTTGTCTGTGGTTTTCAGAGTTGAGGGCAGAAGATCAGCCAGAGTTTAAGGTTGGATAGGGATCTGGAATTTCAATGGAAATAGACCAGAACATTCCCCAGACTCCACCTTATCCATAAAATTGCTCATCCATCTGAGTGGAGAAAATGTGTTTTCCTTTACTTTTTAACAATATAGAGTGGGAAAAAAAAAGGGAGACATATCATCACTTTTTTGGTGTCAATATAATAGTATGTTTTCCCAGATATTTTTATTTTATCTCCTCACTAGTTTTTGTTGGTTTCCTCTATGATCTTCAGCTTCCAACCACAGTTAAAATGCTTTATAGTGAAAGTATACATGCAAGTAAGATCGTAGGATTGACTGCTGCAGCCTGTGACCCAGAAATTGACAAAGTGGCTGCATGTTTCCAATCTTTGATGGAATCATACTTTTATGACGCACAAGCGTAGACCAAACCCTTTCTTTTCTTCAATAATATCAATCAAACGTGCGCTACCCTTTTTAGTTCCTAAACCCGAATGACTAGAAAAAATAAGCAAATTACAAATGAAAAGGATAGAAACACGATCCGTTCTGCTGCACATCAAGGCTCACTAGCTCTCATTTTAACAAGCCTACATTTGGAATCTTTTTTCGTTCCCCATCTGTAAATACTTTAGAGGCCCAATTAGATTATCTCTAATAACCGAAGCTCACATGGAGCCTAGAGAGGTAATGCAAGGTACGTGGCTTTAGATGAAACAACCACATAGTGAGATGCCAAAGCTTGTCCTCATACATCATGCATTAGTCGTGTCGACTGCAAAACATCTTGTCCAAACATCTCAACATGCAGTTCTCATTGGTGGTTGCCCGTCTAAAGGTGCTGATTTTTGCCTGAAGAGGTTGAGATTTAAAGGTGTTTACAGGTTGTAAGTTCTCTGAAATGTGTTCCAACTGGCTAGCATCAAAGAAAAAGGTAATAGTTCTAGGTCTTGGTGAGATTTGGCCACTTTTTTCATGAAGTGACTATTATTATGATGAAAGGAAAGGAGTGTATGATGATAGTATGGTGACATTCTGAACAGAGTGCAGAGCTAGCCAAGCCATCAGTTACTTTTGTCTTCAAAAGAAGGCTTCTTAAGGTCTTTATGCCCAACTCTGGTTTGCATTAACCCAGTAAGTGTTGTTCAACAATGGAAATGTACTTTTTTTTTCTTTGGATGAGAAATTTGGACGAACCTTGTGTGTGCGCTTAGGCCATCAAACTTGGCAGTTTTGTCTTCTTATGCAGTTGCTAACTTATTTTTTCTTTTACTTTGACGTGACACTGCACTGGAGAATAATCGAGTCCTGAACTCAATAGAATTCATTGATTTCTGTTTGGTTGGCACAAGGTAAAATATAAGAAATCTGTAGATTCCAGTAGAGTCCTGTAGAGTCCAGTTCACCACTGCACACATGTCCAAGGCAGAATGTTCATTTCAAATAAATCGAACAAAACCTAGGGGGAACGACTTGACGAAAACTCCTCCGATTTTTAAAGACATGCCCAACTTCGGTTCTTTGTTGCCATTCTTTTGCAACTTCAAACCTTTAATACAGTTCTTTTGGACTGTCATTTTTTAAATTACATCTCCTTAACAGCACTTTTTGTTTCTTTGGAGGACAAGAAAGTTGTCCTGAAGTCATTCATCTTTGCTTAATGCCTCGCACTGGCTTCTATGTCTTTCCATTGTCTGTCCCAACATGTATCCATGGAAATGGAGACTCAGACTAAAAATAGTGCGGTTGTGTTTAAAAGGAAATTTTAACAGTGTTATTAAACTTTACTAATGTTACGCTGGAAAGCAAGCAGCCAAAACTTTGTCTCTGCAATTATCATGGAGATGTGGCTCGGTGCCTGAAAATACAATTCCAAGACTCGGGCATAATGTGGGCAACACACTCACACATAATCATGTGCTGTGTTTGGCACTTCTTTAGATTAGGCACACCCAAGACCACACACATGCACACACACTATATATCATTATATGTATATATATTGTGAACTAGTTCAGTGTTGGGCTGCAGCCAATTCAAGTGCAAAGACTTGGGTGTTAAGAGAAATTCAATTTAGAAAAGTTTGGTGCCCACAAAAGAGTTTTTTTTTTTTTTTTTACTTTGAAGTAGTAAAGAAATGATTAGTCTCTGACTAGCTCAGTCAGAACAACACCAGGCAAAGGAAGAAGTTTGTTCCATATCTGACTATAATGCAGTGCAAGTCGGTTTGAACAGGTTGGCATACACGTAATGTAAATTGTATTTACTGCCTGGTTGAGTATGTTTGGGATTGCTGGCATGTTACAGATGACATGTTTTCCATTCAGATGATCAAATCACTGTAACATATGATGCAATAAACACTTTAAAACTTACTTTAAAGATACTTTTAAAAGAAGACCACACAATATATTAGTTAAAAAATACTTAACAGGCATAACAGTTTCCTGTTGCTGACTGAGCAAGTGAACCCAGTGGAGCATTTTAGCTGCGGAAGATCATCCGTCCTCCCAGACAGACAGGAAACACTCATCCCATGACATGGATTTATTGCCACCCTGTGGTTTTGCGTCTGAGGGGAAAGTGCACCAAGGATCCTTTTGAGATGACTTGACGGTTTGTGCAACTAATGAGCTGTCGGTAGACTTAAAAAGACATGTACCTTGTAAAAACAAATACCAAATATTTAACATGGTATACGATAATACATAGTCAGTGCTAAACTTCAATTCAATATTTAATAGTAATAATAGCAATAGTGATAATACTTCTAATGAACACACTGAGCAGTTATTAGAGATTAAAACTTCTAAAGAGAGAGAGAGAGAGAGAGAGACAGAGACAGATAACAATAAAATGCATAGAGAAAAATAGATTTTCTATACACACAGCTTGTCCAATTACTCTAAAATACTCGGAATTTGGACTCAGTTACTCAAAAAGTACCTAAAAAGTATGCACCATACACTAATTGAACTGATTAGACCTAAAGATCTTTTGATTGCTTGTCTCTGTTAAAACAGAGATGATGCACATGGTCAACCAATCACAGGCCGAGAAACAATGCATGTGTCAATAAAACTGGATGCATTGGACGCTCGTTGCTGCAGACCTTTTAAAGAAGCTTAATTTGGTTTCCTGATGTCATTCCAGTTCAACATAAAGGTCAGTTTACGAATGTCATGGGATTTTATGGTGTACAGTTAATATGGGCAGAAGACCCTCATGAAAAGCTGCATAGAATGAACTCATCTGCCTTAACCTTTGGAGAAAGAAGTCTTTGTGTGTGACCATTGCTTCTTTCACCGCGGAAGAATGCAAGAAACAGCTGCTGGAAAGCTGACTATAGACTCCGCTGAACCCTGCTCGGACATGTCACTTCCTGTCAGTCTCCCCATACATGCTGGTAGTCTCATCAAACCTAATCAGACCCATCCTTCATTTACAGAAGATGTTTTTCAGAACATGATTCTATTTTCCTTCTTTGGCGCTACCCATGCAGAATTACTGAACTCTGGGCTGATGTGGCCAACAAAGGAACCTTAAAGATGTCAAACCCATTTAGCGGCTGTCTACCCCAAACACAGACCGTTTTTCCTGTCCTGAACCGCTCCATGCTAAGAAACGCTGTGTGTTTACACATTGGCAGAACTTCTGGAATCTGTGATTTCATGCCGACAGTGTCCACTTCAGCTGTCCGGTTCACTTCAGTGACATAAGTGTGGCCGGCACACTAACATGTTTCCTTCGCCAACCATCTTGATATGAACAATTCTTGACTCAGCCTTGTGTGTTTTCGGTGACTTGTAAATCTTAGCGGTAGTTGACCAGTCTAATGTCATGGGCACACTTCCTCTAATCTCCTCCCTGTCTTCCTGCTTTGGCAGTGATGTCATTCGAACACGAATAAAGGGTTGTCAAGTTCTTCCCACGCAAAATGAGAGCATTTCTATTGACCTCAACTGCCCACTACTTCACAGAACTGAAACAAAAGAATGACAGGCTGTCTTATCTCACTACTGACTCACTGCTTTTTTGTAAGTCAACTGCTCTTATCAAGGAGTGACCTCATGCAAGCCTTTGACTGAGCTAACAATTCCAAAATGACCCGTTTGGAACAAAACTCAGACAGATCTCATTGTTTAAATGGAGTAGTTTGTTGATGATGTGTGTTAAGTTAAACAAAGAGTCGCTTGACTTCACCTTTGGCCATTTAAGATTTTACCATTGGTCATTCACAACTCACACAATGTGAGAATCGAGAGGAGTTTGATTCAGTTCACACACACTCATACACACACACACACACACACACACATACACACACAGGACCAATCTCCCAACCAAAAACCTGCCACATACATAATGCATTTGGGACAATATACAAGTATAAAAATAGTAATTATTAATAATCTATCTAGATAGCCTATTGTTCTCATTCATGCATGAGGTTTGGCAAGATTTTATTCATTTTTGGTGATTTTGGAAAAAACACAAAGTTGGTTGCCAGGTTGAAGGAAAACTAAGAAATCTCTTCATTGTAAAGAATATGCTTATTCCCAGCTCAAGATATTGCATGGTTTCTTAAATCTAATGAATAAGTGCTAGTGTATGTGTATTTTGTCAGATTAAACTTTAAAGATCACAAATTTGTTCTAAGTTGGAATTGGTAGATCTTTCTAAATGTTTATCAGCTGAAGAAGTGGCTAAAGCAGATGTGCCATTCTTGCTGCACTTGGCGTGAAAACATTTTAGCATGCAGCTTCATCCAGCAATTCATTGAGTTTAAGTCTTGAGGTTAAATTTAAAAATCTTCTTTGGTATACAATTGTATAATTATGTTATTTCCTTTCTTCTAGGTGTTTTATGTATCAGATCTCTTTAAAGCCAAAGCCAAAGCTGCAAGTCCACCTCCATCGCCCATCAAGAAAGAGCTTCTCTCGTCTTCTGACATCATTGAGAGGAACAACCATCACAACATGGTATAGGGAGAGACCGGGGAAGACCTGCCTGTAGTCTTCACATCTCTACAACCCCATATACCCCAAGCCTCCCCATCCCAGAAGATCAGAGCAGCCACGTGTGACAGAGGAACTACGGCCCAGCTGATAGCTCCCCCCTCTCATCTGACAGTAGAATGTAGGGACCGGACAGAGACCACGGTATTGACTCTATATGACCTTGGTTTGACCTCACTATACTTGAGCCCAAATCAATCCAAAGGTCTCACAGAAACCCACAAGTAGATGGTGTATTCGACGAGAACACAATAGCCAATCATATCGTGGCTCAGAAAGTGTCGTGATTGGTTGCTTGAGCAGACCACCCCAACAGATGAAGGTAGGGGACAAAAGTACTAGAAAATCTGATTTCTATTATTAAACAAAAGGAAAGGAGAGAGTGAATGTTATGCTGGTGATGCCACCAGCGTTTCTCTTTCTGACCATCTCTCGTCTCTGTGGCCTTTTCACTATAGGACAACAAATTCCTCTTTAACAGGAATGATTCGTTTAACCTGCAATGTAAGTAGCACAGATATATTAACAGTATAAAGAAGAATAACTTATAGCACTATATCTATGCTAATGACACCACTTGCCAACTGAGCAAAGTATCTTTGAGAAGTGTGACCGAGGTCGACGCACAAGATAGAACACGTTCCCTGTAGACGAAGGGAAAAACCGACGAATATAAATGTGCAAGTCCGATCCACACTGATCATAGCTACTCACTCAGTGGCCCAACTCCATGAGGAGATTATTTGAATGGGTTACGGGCATTGTCAGAAGGGTATGGGGGGGGGGTATTTTAGGTCAAGTTTGTTTTAAAATATTGGGGGGAGGCTTTTAAATGATGATAACACAATGGCCACCAGCTATTCCTGCTGCAGATAGGGTGGCATGGCTGTGCCATGTCGCTTTGCTGTCTTCTGATCATGTCGGGAAGGAGAAGGGCTAGAACATATGTCTCATCACCACCACCACCACCACAGTCTTTGGGGTTGAATCCCACTGACTGCAATGGCACATTTTCCCCTTTGGAATTGGGAAAGGGATTCTTCCGCTGGCTGGTTTGACCTCTTTCCCTTCCAATTGCATAATCACTCGACTTCAGTGGTGTATAATTGAATATAATGCCACATATGACATCTGCCACCCTGGCATGAGTCTGTGCACTAAACCCCAACATTGAAAGGGGTGTGGGGTCCGCAGACAATCTATCCCACCATTGCTTTTGTGTCTATACGTTATGTGAGTTTGTCACTGTTTCCGCACCCGGTCCAGGTGAAGTGGACCAGTACATGTGAAAAAAAACTGTGGATTTTTTCTTAACCTTGATGTTTCTATCTTTACCATGTCTACTGTTCCCACTAACCGCTGTACAGTACTTTACAGAAAACACATCCATACAACACAACTCAAGCTCCAAATGTGTTGCACATCCCTCCCATTGTATAGTCCGTCCTATCATTTCATCCGTTTTATTTCTCCTTCAGAAATATATAAATATGTATAGATTACTAAAATAAACTATGTAAAGTATTATTTCTGAACATTTTTCAATATATCCACTATACAACGCAATGTGTCATGACCTGTGTTATTTACAAAATGCTGCTTCCATGAGCATCGATTGACAAGAGTTTTGTATTTAGATAACTAAAATATTGTAGATTTGTGATAGTACGTTTTTAATAAGCATTGAATAAAACGCATACAATTGTATCAAATTCACTACTAGTATTTTTGTATTGTCTCATTTTGTACAAAATAAATAATAGCAATATTTTTGTTTTTTTCGCTAAATGTATTAGCTCTAAAACCTGTGCTTTTAAAATAAAAGCTCATTTCAAGCAAAAAATGTGTTTTGATTCTGTTTATATAAATATGCATTTGTTATATACCGGTATGCATACTATACATACATATTATTCTCAACAATTTTATTTTTAAATAGTAATGTACTAGTTTTCTAAACTTCTGCGTCTGTGCCTGAAGGGAACAGCCCACGACTTGAACTGTTGACACGTATTGTTGGCCAACCAATCAGAGAATGGTACGCACACCCAGTCATATACATTTACAGTCACTATGGTTAATTAGGACAATACAAATCTCCTGAACTCCTGTTTTTGACGGTTAAATGAAACCGGAGGACACAGGAAACACTGAAAATGAGAAGAACACAAAACCACACGGAAACTGAGATCACCGCTCTATATACTAGTAGACACCATACTACAATTTTTAATGATTTTAACTTATGAATTGTTCCTACTGTATGACTTTTTAAAGAAGAAGAAGTGATTGAGTTTGTCAATATGAGAATCTGTTTAATGGCCAAGTGTGCACAGGACAACAAAGACATTTTATGTGATCTGACTCCACCAGATTTTTTATACAATAATAAAAAACAAAATTACACATATAAGCAAAAAATTAAAAAACGGACTTGCTAAGAGACATTCAACAGCAGTTATTGCACATATATTAATAAATTGCACAGAGACTAAATCACGATTTTTTGGCCCCTAGTGACCATACCAAAACCTTGCTCTGTCTTTACTCTAACTAGTGAAGTTATACTCAAAAGGTGAAGTGAACACACAAACCCGGAGCAGTGGGCAGCCTCAAGCAGTAGCGCTCAAGGAGTATTAGGGGGTCAGTGTGCTCAAGGAGTGGGATTCATTCACCCAGCACAAAATAAACGAGCCCTGGTGCTAAACAAACTCAGACAATAAGCAGCATTTTGAATTTGGGTTTGTCTGGGACCTTCAGTATACAGTAAGCCCACAAGCCCACTACATAAAAATTGCACAAGAGGAGCAGTGTAGTGAAACAGCTGTCCAGCCAGAAGCTGTGGTGGTAGTGATGGGAAGGATCATGGGCGAAACCAGCACGAAGGACTCACAGCTTCTTTTCAATCTGCGGCCCACCGTGAGGAGGGGCAACAGGGCCGGGCCCGGCTTCTCACTTCCTTTAGGGAAACGGAGCACATTCCTAAACAGAGCCGTAAAAATAATAAACGCAATGAGGTAAGATGGTCTGAGACATGGGGGTCTCTTTATCTTCTCAGTCAAGCAGAAATGTCAGTGGTATGTGCAGGTGAAGCGTGATGCTGTGCAGACCCCAGTTTAACCACTGTAACTGGAGATCTCGTGGGTTTCTGAAGTCATCTTTGATGCAAATGAGCCTGGTGAAGAAGAGCAGAGCTTCTATTTTTACAGAAGTTTTGAAATATCTATGCGCGAAATCCTTGAAAATGCTTGGAAATGTAATTATACTTTTTTTCACACAAACAAATACAGTGGTGCTTTATTATTCCGACTTAATTTTAAATTAATATGCAGTTTTGTAAAGCAAAAATGTCATAAATCAAGATGTAATTAACATGTAAATGCTCTAATAAGTTCCATGCTCCTGTAAATCCAGACAGATTATTATGAACACAAATATGACAAAATATTGTAATATATGTAATAAAAAAGCACGTTACAGGAAAAATGTAAAATGTTACATTACAAAAATAAACATGAAATGAGTGCTGTGGGTTGGTACTGAAGTAAAAAAGTAATAATCAATTTATTATTTGTCTTTGTTTCCTCTTTTAACAGAAAATCTCTTCCTAAATACCCCAAATTTTGACTCAAATCCTTAACTCTTGAACAATAAAGTGAACTAGTCATTTCAAGTCATTCTTGTATTATGTTTATATGTTCATTTGTTTTATAATGACATAAAATAATTTTGACAGTTGACTAGACAGCGACACTTATTCAATTGCTATTACAAAGGACAACTTGGTTTGTGTTTGTTTTTGCATAATATCTCTTTTGACGTTTTACCACAACTGTATGATGCTGGAAAAGCGTGAACATGGAAAAGTTAACATTGAACATTGAAAATGGAAACTGTAGAAACTCTGTATATTTTGCACACACCAAACAACACAAGTCTATTACTCTTAGGCAATTTTTCAATTAAAGTATTGAGTTGGTCATTATTATTATTGTATTTATTTTCATTATTATTAATATTATTTTCAAGCATGTTTTGTTCCATAGTCTGTAAAGCAATTAATGCTTATCAGATATCAGTGTGTTTTATTCATAGATTTTGGGCAGTAAAATATTGACTGATATTTTTCCTGCATGTTTCTTTTATTCATGAGTTCATCAAGTTTTATCAGTTTCCACTTCCTCCACCTCAGCAATTTCTGTGTCAATAAAAATTAAACTAATGTTTTAGACTCTAAACAGTCTTGTGTTTTAGACTGTAGGTGGAATCCAGAGATGAAGAACGTGCTTAGACTAAGAGTTTAGATATTTTGCTGGCTTGCTGTTGAAACGACTTTTTCTTATTGTTCAGAGAAATATTCTGTTCATTTGAAGTATGATTATCGTTCAGTTGTTTTTACAAATAATTGGAAACATGTCATGTATGTTAGAGATGAATGAGTCACAGCTCTGTTTTCAGGTTCGGTAAATCCTCTGAACCGTGTTACTTTTTCAGACACTAATCCCGGTGTAGCTGCGTTTATTGTGGGTGTTTTTTCCTGCCTCTTCTCATAAAGGCATGTGGAGGTGGATCTGACAAAAAATAATCAGAATGTGATTTCTAGGGGATTATTTCTGCGCCTCAATGAAATTTCTCAAATTACAGTATTAAAACAACATCCCGGAATTTCCGGATGGATTTAAACATAATAAGAAAGCAATCCAATGAACATCCTCTTAATTGTAAAAGGCAGGATTGGCCTACTTTAGCTCTCATTTTTTAGTCATACGAAGATTTTTTAAATATTAAATTGTGTTTTCTAATAAAAATGCAGACACTAACAAAAAAAAGCCATGTCCAAAAAGACTAGTTCTGATAAGATCCGAAACTCACCAGATGGGTCAGGAACAGTGAGTCAGCACAACAGACAGAACTTAAACTTTAATAATAGTACACATGAATAGTTTTGGCTGTCTTGTTTTTAGATTTAGATCATAATTGATTCATCTAATCTAAATTAAAAAGCTTCTTTTCTAAAGCTTGAACAAAAAACAATTACGATCAAGACATCTTAATAAAACAAAAAGCATTTTTAAATAAAAGGCTGTCTAATTGAAACGTTACATACAGATGAAATGGTACATACGATTAATATAGAACTGATAATCGTATAATGGTATAATGATAAACTGATAATGTCAATTATTGATCTTAAAGTTTCGTTTTGCTGTTTTCAATAAAGTTAAATTTATTTTTAAAGCGTACATGTATTTACTTATAAATTGTAGACCATCTCAAAACAGCTAAAAAAAATGAATGGAATTTAACAGTGACTATTATTTCCGCTGGGACTGTGACCAGTCAGCAAGCAGTGAGAAAACAGTGGTCAGGAAAACAAAACTCTGTGAGGTGAAAAAGGAAAAAATAAAAACCTAAGGCAAACCGACTCACTGGTGCCAATCTACTCTGGCACTCTAACATTACATTTGAATTTCTTTGTCTGATGATGATTCTGGATGCAGAGGAAGCTTTGTCGCTCTCCTGAGTGGTCCGGAAGCATGGCATTAAAACTGTTGTAATCAAATCAGACTGACATCGACAAAGATTTTCATTTCATTAATTATAATCTGCTTGAACATTAATAGGTTCTACACTGGCATGGCAGGCCTCGGTGTCATAGCAAAGAGTATAAATTGAAGCCTCTCTGTATTGTTCCGTTTCTTCTGTCTAAAAAAAATATCTAGGAGAATTGGAGAGTCCAAATTGCCCTATGGATGTCTGGTTCTATAAGTCCGGGTTCCACACTGTGATTGGTTGGCAACTATTTTAGGGTGTATTCTGCCTTCAGGTCCAAAGATGCTGAGACTGGTTCCATCTCCCCGTGACCCTTAAATGGAATAAGTTTAAAATGTTGGTGAACACTGGCAGCAGTGAAGCAGATGTCGCTCTAGATATTTTTATCTCTTTTTGAACACTGTTTCTTTTGTTGTCTCACTAGTCAGTGCCATTGTGTTGTGTATCATAACGTAATCAGCTAGTCCAGAAATAGAAACCGCTCTTTACTACTTGGGCCCCAGTCTAATAAGATTATATTAATATGATCAACATTAATAATTGTATTAATAGTTTATATCAAATAATATCAACATATAATAATAATGCCCCATATTAATAAGATAATATCTTTATCTTGTTTAAATATGTAAATACTTTTGATCCTGTTCTCATTTTCATAACTGTACAGCTGCTGCATTGTGGAGATTTCCCCATTGTGGGACAATCTTTTCCTATCTTATGTTATCTTATCTGTAAAGCGCTGTTGTTTAGAAACACCAGATCATGGGGTTGATTCCCATGGAAAGCAGGATATTGTTGATTTATAAAAATTGTAGTACATTTAAGTCGCTTGGGATAAAAGAATCTGCGAAAGCACTGTAAAGCAAAGTAAATCCCAAAGAGCTTTACTATAATTATTATTAGAACGATGCTCAAAACGAGTTCCTGTTTTTTTTTACTTTCCTCATATTGCTAATAGAAATTATACACTTAGTTCTTTAACCAATCTTGAATGTAATCGTTATTTTTGTATCAATGGATTCGACTGGGACAGATAGTGAAGTCTCAACCAGACCTATATGCGATTTGCGAAAAGAAAGTGTCCAAAGTTTATGTTTAGTAATGAGTGAGAGACAATAGACCAGACTAAATCCTGACTGACAATAGACCAGACACTGATCCACAGAAGAAGAAAGTCTTCAGTGAATCAGTTGCTGGTTCGAGTGATCAATACTGTGCGTTTCAGATCGGGGATGTGTGCAATCAATAGCCCCTTTCACACATACTGACATTCCCGGCAAAATACCGGTATATTACCTGTATGCACTTATGTGTGAACAGACAAATGCCGGGAAATTAGTTCCGGGAATATAACGACAAGGGTACCTGTGACGTTCCCTGTATATTGCTTGCATTCTGCCCCGTGTGAAAGTGGAACGAAGATTCCCGGAAAAAGCATGCAGAAGTTCCAAACGCGCTGACGTCATCCACTGCTCTGAGCCAATTAGAACATTCTGGCGTGGCTCATGCGCTCAATAACCGTGCGCTCATTTCGCACTTTCGCAGGTCCAGTCATTCAAAAGATGTCACCGGTTGAAGATGTCACAGAATAGTCACTCCTCGCTGTTTACGGAAATCACTGTCGGAAATGTCCTCCAACTGGAACGACAACGAATACCGCAACAAAAGCGCTTCTACTAATTCGGGCGGATGAAGACACTTGTTACCACATCAAAGTGACTCCGTCATTTATGAAGCAATTACCACCGTTATGTTTACAAAGGCGCAGCTGTTTAAAGCGTGTCGCCAGTTGATGATGTCACCGAAAATACAAGTATTTTGAACATTTTGTGTGAATGGTCTTTTTCCGGTAAATTGCAGGAATGGCAGAGCTTGTGTGAACAGTCTTTACCAGTAAAGTCAATCTGGTACTTTTCCTGGATTTTTCCGGCATTGCTGTGTGAATGGGGCTTATGACGTCATCAGGTTGAGCTGGGTCAAGTTCCATGTCATTGTCATAAGAATTATATAGTTATAAAAATTGTACTACAGTATATACCGTATTTACGCGAAAATAAGCACCCCCTATTTTCAATTTTTCGAAACTAAAAAACTTGAAGGGTGCTTATAATCGCCGATTTAAAAAATCCGCGTATTTTAAGACGCTCATTTTTCGACATTTCAAGTCCGGAGTGTAATGATGGCGCGAGTGCACCGAGTGCGCGAGGGCTCAGCCACGGCAGACTTTCCGTTCTTAAAAGGAGCAGTCACAATTAAATGGAAACATGTATTATCAATTTTCAAGTACAGAAGCGTTAAAGTGAACGATGAGAAGGAGGAACACGCGTAGATCTTTCAGATGGCCAGTTAAAAACTGCGGTCTCGCCAGCCGCGCCTGTGAAAACCGTGGACTTCTCATCCGCGCTTGCTTTTTCCCTTGCGCTACTAATACGCTCATTACGTTTTATCTTGACACCGGCGAATTAAAACATTCGTCCTTCCTAATACTTTTGTATCCATTTTTTCAAGCACAACAGCATTAAAGTGAACGGTGCGAACGAGGAACATGCATAGATGTTTCAGGTGGCGTGTTTTAAACTTGTCTTGACACCTGCGAATAAAAGAAATGAAAACGAGTAAGTTCATTTTTTTCCGCAAGACATTGCACAAACAGCGGTAGTCTAGAAACAACAAGAAGCTAGGGTTTTGTTTTTTTAACCGCTGCAACAAGTGACTTAATATCCGATTTATAAGAAATTATTTTCGTACCTGTTTTACTCTATGTTTTCGATGCTGCTCTCAGAGGAACAAGACGCAGCGCTGACGTCATTGGCTCAGCTGCGCTCTTCAGCTTCTCTCATTTCTTCAGTTCCGTCCAGTGCATTGGAAATGCCGGTCTTTTTGAAGCTTCCCACAACTCGGACGTGTTCTCCCCATGTTGTCACTGCCACTGACTGACCTTCGCAGCAATACATCGCCTCTCGTTTGAGTTATTTTTTTTTATGATTGAAAAATCAGGGGGGTGCTTATATTCGCGTAAATACGGTAGTTTAGATCACGCCATGGTACAGAAATGACACAAATCAGTCACGTAAAGTAAAGTGAGTGAGATTGTCAATATGGCGAACTATATCGGAATTGTGCTCTGCATTTCTCTCATCCAGTGCACAAACACACAGTGAAGTGAAGTGAACACACACAAACCCGGATCAGTGGGAAGCCTAAGCCGTGGCCCAGGGGACATGTGTGGTTCAGTGTCTTACCCAAGACACTAAGTCCGAACCTGCAACGTCTCAGACACAGGTCCAAAGTCCACTACAACTGGATCACAACTCCTCACAATGGGAGTTGGACTCTGATAAGGTAATTGTTTTTACCCAATTGTTGTGCTACATCTCTCATTGACTACAACAGTTTACTAGAGGCTTGAAAATACATTGGGATTTATGCACAAATGTGTATCGTAAATGTCAATTGTGGTCAAGGGGTAGCGGACTCGTGTCCAAAAGATCTCTGTGAAGGATCGTATCTGAGTGTCATTGGACAAGACACTGACCACCACAAGCTTACGTTGGCCCACTGCTCTGATTTGTGTGTTTACTGTGGGTATGAACACTTCACTTAATAGGTTAAATGAAGTGCACAATGTTGATACAGTCCCTAGTGGCCCTGTTAATATATTCTATACAGTAGATATAGTCTATAAGGGGAATAATAAATTGTACAAGATACTGTATAATCAAATAAGGCTCAGTGCTCAGCGCAATCCTGTTCTTGATACTGTTTTGCGACCGTGAGGAAGTCCTTTATGAATAAAATTGAATTTGAATTTAATTCGATTGAATGACAAATGGTCAGAGTATTCATTCAAACTGCATTAGCGGTAATTGTGCTATACTTCTGCTCTCTCAGGGACAAAAAACTAGTTTCCAGTAATAGTATGAAGCATGTATGGAATCTGTGACTAATAGTGAAGGATGTGTGAGTCGTTGTATGACGTCTAGAGATTAACCGCTGGACACCTGTGTGCCATCTCATGCGGTCGGCATTACACGCCAATGAGCTGGAACACATCAGCAGCAGAGCATTAGGGAGTTTCTCCAGCTCTTTCTCTTGTCTTTTTCACTTTTCTCCCTCGGACAGCACATTTTACATTCTCACAGCTCTTGACATACACAAGATGAACGACCTGTTTGGGTATATCTTGCTTATATATGTAAATGTCTCAGTGTAGAGTAGGGCTGAAAGATTCTTTTAATTTATTGTCTCAATGTCTAGCAAATGTTTTATAGGTTTTGCTCTCCAGACATCTAACTTTTTAAATTTACTATTTAATATTTTCCTAACGTCACCACTTTTCTATTTTGACTCGCTGTGCATAAGCAATTTTCCTAACAGCTGTTGTTCTCGTGATGAAGATTAACATTGATTTGCTTAAAGGTTTCTGTCGCTATTCAAGTTTGTTTTACAAATGTAATCTCACAAAACCAAATTTGCTTTAAATGGTGGCATTGTGGGGATTATTTTATTTTGTCAAATTCCTATCATCACACAATTATTTGTTTGATAACTCCTGACATTTCCCAGACAGTTGATGGATTCAGTTGGTTTCCATTATCATTAAAAATAGTTGAATGGAGGCGTAGTGGTTAGTGCTGTCGCCTCACAGCGTGAAGGAACCGTTTGAGACCCAAGTTCAATGTCCGGTCGTGGCCTTTCTGCGTGTTTGCATGTGAGTTTGTATGTTCTCCCTGTGTTTGTGTGGTTTCTTATGGGTCTATTTTTCCCACAGTCCAAATTCTTGCGTTGAAGAGAACTGAAGAATTGGATAACCAGCAGGAGAGTGATTTTTAAATCTCTGTGTCTCACATTTGGCCAACAATCTATGGGTTGTTTCGACATGTGACACAGAAATTAAACAAGCGTCTAGAAAAACAGATAGATGAATTGTGCAACAAAGGTTTGATTGGTTGACACATACTATACAGTATTTTACCTAAAATGTATTATAATGCAGAAATGATTACACTATTAAATATTTAACATTTTTTTTTCACCTTAATTTCTCACGCTTGTTTTAGCCATGCTTTCTGTTCCGGTAGGTAGAGTTCTTGTGCATGGATGGTGCAATGAATGGGTGACTATAATGGATAAGGTCAGAGTTGTGATCCATGTGCAGTTCAGAATGTACTTTAATAGTCCAATAGGGCAAAAGGAGAAGAGAAATGAATAAACGCGGGAAGAGATCAAACGCTTGACAGACAGAAGCGTAATCCATGAGACAGATGTAGAACGTGAAACCTGACAAAGAATCGAAAGAACACCAGAAGTGATGACACAAAACAATGTGTCATAAACGGTTTTCCAGGAAAACAGTTTGGGAAAACAGTCCCGAACAGTTTTCCATTTCCTTAATTAGTCCCCCATAATTTGCCACAGCTGAGTTCTTTTGCGTGCAGATGTTTGAAGTGGCATGATGCGTTAAGTCACGTGATTTGCTCTCGTTGTGGTGGCTTATGGGATTTGTGGTTCCTCGGCTTGACAATAAGCTTATTTCAAAAGAAGCCTGGAACACAGCACATTTCCTGTTTGCACATTTATAGCAGTATATTTTTGGGTCTAGTCTAATACCACTTTATTTTTGGGGAAGAAAACTAAGAAAAAAACAAATGTGATCTAAACCAGTTAATACACGCTGACATGAAAAATTGGGCTTAATTGTCTTTCACGAGACAGAATCCATATCTAAGAGTTCAGAATCTGTTCTCGTGTAACACCCTTTAAGTGTGAAATGTTTTCTTGAAAAGTTGGCCAACTTTGATTTTTTAATGTAATGATGGATACAACATATTTTAAAAAATACGGTCAGAATATTTTTATTTATACAATTATGCAACAAATAATCCATAATATATATGCAAACATACACATTTTCAATTTACTAATTTTCTCTTCTTGTTCACACTTTGACTGGTTGGAAAGACCACTCTTCTGTAAAGCTCCACAGTCTTCATAGTTTAGACATGGTGGTGTGAGCTTTAGGTCAGAGGTCAGGGTGGAGGTCAGAAGTCCCCAGGTTATAGAGAGATATGGAGGATGAAAGACAGACAGTGCTTTACTGTCGTCTCTATGGCTGTCTGTGTGAAAATGAATGCTTTTTCTTGCTTTCTTCGTCCCTCTCTTTGCCACGAACAAGTGGTTGCCACATGTTCTGGTAGCCCTATGCTTGGGAAACTTAAAGTAGGAGATAAAAAAAGTGCATTTTATGTTATGATTCATGTGACGACATGTCTCACTGAGATGCTTCTGTGCCTGTCATCTCATCCATTTCCATTAGTTCCATCAGACAGTCTGATGAAACGTTGTACTCATAAGGAATATTATGGAGTGTTCTGAAATGATGCATGGATTCACAGCTCAAGGCAACATGCAACGCGTGTCCACATCTGCACTTTCATGTTCTTGGGGACACGAGGCTCTGACACATGCTACTTCCAGATGTTTTAACTTATCTCCTCGGCTTTTATGTAGCAGTCTAAAAAGTCTTACAGAACATCTCCATTATAAAATATCTTACAATAAGTCATTTTCAGGCCATTTGGAAACCATTTTTATATCATTTTATACTTGTAGTCATGTTGTGTATTTGGGACTTGAACATTTCTCTAGCTTTCCTGTAGCTTAAACAGTAAAGTGTTTCGTGAACACCAAGGTTGGATTTGTGGATTATTTTCCATGAGAATGGAAGGATTTAAATGCATCGTTTGACTGTATGAATGACTGTTGAATGTGACGTTTGTGCAATGTAAGCTGCATTGTATAAAAGTTTTTAACAACAGTAAAATAATCTTTGAAGATAAAATAATAATTATTGTGTCTCTGCCCATTGTACAGTAGTTCTGCTCTATATACTGTACATACATTTTTGTGCAGTTTGATGTGCTCTTATTATATGCTGTAATACCATCGACCATAATACTATAGTATAGTATAATTTAGTATTATAGCTATAACCATAGATCCATTTTATTTTCCATCCTGGCAACTCAGGGCCCGAGTTGGAACACACCTTCACTCCCGTTTCCAATGCAAATTCTATAGAAATTTGGACTGTGAGAGGAAGCCGGAGACCTGGAGGAAACCCACGCAAGCACAAGGAGAACAGGAAAACTCCACACAGAAACGCCCCGACAAGGTCTCATACTTACACCTCTTCTCAAATGGGTCCTTCTTGCTGTATACAACATACACTGTGCCACAATACAAAAATACACATATTTTTATGCTTAGAGATTTTTCTCTGCTCTCGAAGGTTGGAAGTGTTTTGGACTTGCATTCCATCTAATTGACCGAGCTTGTTTTTGTAATCATAATGAAAAAAAAGTCTCAGCATCACATGCCAAATCCGTAATTGGTAGTTCAGAGGGTGGATGCGTAAAGATTTCTACGAAGGTTTGTCCATGCTATGTGAGTTATAATATCTACACATTTCCGGTTAGCTGTTTTACCCATAACTGTGGTCTGACTGCTCAGAGTATTTGTTACGAAGACAAACCTGTTTACAGGCAACATTTTTCAGTCTTTATAAACACTGATGTTGAAAGCTTAGGACTTTGCTTTTGTAATTTTTCTGTGTGATTGTGGCCAGCACTCATGTGCATAAAAGATGTTCTGATGGCTGTTTGTGTAAGAGGTTGCGTGTTGTGGTGTTGAATATTCTCCTTTCCAAGTTATACGGCACACACCACACAGATTCTTCTAAATGAGGCATTTTGTTCCAAGCTTTCACACAGACACCGTAACCTCTGCATGGATTGGTCCATTTTTATAGTAAAGGCGGTTTGGCTCCACAGCCACATCCACAATAGAGCCAGAGGAATGCTTATTGCATCAGTCAACACTGAATTCTATGTATCATATTCATTGGAATATATGGCACAATTAAAAATAAATACATACATAAATGGTAACTGCACCCTAAAATTATGCTTCTTATATGAAAATTTAAATTTTTGCTTTAAATTTAATCTAAACACATTTCAGTAGAGAAACAATACTGCAATATTTTGGTCAAGTCCAACTCTCATTGGACATTAAGATTCCATATTTCAGAGAGAAGATTAGAATTAAGAGAATTAATTGCATTTTTTGAGGATGAGGAAAAAAAAATAGTTTTTATTCACATTTGTTCTTTCTGTAAAAATATTTTGTCAATATAATAATGTCCACATGATCTTGGCAAGCCCATGTGAGGGTAATTTGCTGGTTTTTGTACAACTATTTACGAAGCTCTTACATTTCACTTCCTCCCCAACCTCACGTTGTTCTGAGACGACATTTGATTGCTACCCACAGTCATTCACACAATCTCTATTGGGTTCAAGTAGAGTATATTTACTATTTAAAACTAAATGAACATAGTTTATCAATTTTTCAATTGCATCAATAATATGATTTGAGCTGACATTGACATGTCAGATGCTTTTCCTAAAAGCTTACTACTTTCTAATCATGTTAAATGTTAAGATATAAATTATAATATTGAACATAATCTAAACAAATTATGTGTTTGTCACATATAGATACATTTTGGTTATATTTTGGTTATACTGTAGTTTAGATTTTTAGGTCGATTCTGTTAAATTCTTCAATATAGGACAAGGATTTTAGAATTAAGCAATTTAAAAAACTTTAGCCATTTTTTGTGATTCAAACCTCCCCAACATCTCCCTTATGTTTTTCACACTCTGGAACATGCTCAAAGTAATTTGTGTTCTCCTGACCAGTGGCCTCTTGGTTTCTCCAGGTGTTCGTGTGCTTTGGTATCTCACGTTAGCCGTGTGGCTTTGCTTTGTAGTTGAGGTCATGTCTGAGAATGTAGCTTGTGTGAAAGCAGCGAGCATTCATAATGACTGTGGTTTGCAGTAAATTCCTATGGAGACGTGAAGCCCTGAAAGCCAATTACAGTTGCTCCACATACCAAATGTACAGTGGAGACTGGCCCGACTGTATAAAAGTTATAAACAGTTTGATTCTTTGTTTGCTAACCATTTTCTATCACAAAAATCCTTGCTTTCTATCAAAGCTGTTTTTTGGGATTTCAGATGTACATTTTTCTAGGTTTCTGGAGTTCTCATTGGATTGTTTTGTATTGCAGAATTGAGTACAGTATTTCCAAAGAAATTGTGGAAAATGTAAACAGCAATTTATAATTGACAAAATGTATAAAAAAAATAATATATAACCTGTCTTAATCATTTTCACAACATTCGTTTCAATATTTGTACTCTAACAAAAGTTGATTAATATTGTTTGATTAAAATTTATTTTGGCACAATTCTTAAAGATAAAAAAGCACAAGTTGCTAACCAGATCCAAGAACAAAATATCAGCCTATGATAAATAAATTGTGTGTATTCATTTTACAGTAAAAACACTAAATTGATCTATTTTAGCTTTTATACATTTTTTTCATATGATGTTGTTTGCTCAACTAATTTCTTTTCATTAGTTCATTAGTAATTTTGTCCCTAACTTTCTCCTATTTTTCCAATCCTGTTCAATATATAGTTTATATATATAGTTTTTTTTTTGCTCCTCAATTGACCTTGAGGAGACCTTTTGAGGGTCTCGAAGGGCGCTAAAAATAAATTACATGAATTATCATACACACACGTACACACATTTTTCCCTTAATGTGCTAATATTGATCTTAACAGTGGTGAACAGAGTGTAGATCGAGCAAACACTCCCAACTTCCCAGACACATCAGATGCAGTTCAGTGAACAAGAAAATACTCCTATGTTTTTAAAAGACAAAAAAAAGAGATTTTAGGATCAGAAGCCCACAAGACCACATTTTCACAGTCAACTCTCACTTTCATTCTAGCTTGCTCACTTCCAGTCACTTTCAGTTCTTCTGTGTGTTGCATTTCTGTACACCTTCCTCTTTCTCACAGTAATTATAGTGTTTCCTAATAGATGTGATTAAATGCTGCTTACGCTCTTTCTGTCATAATTAACTATCTCGTTTGAACAGTTTTAACGGGAGGTCAGACGCATAAATGTTAAGGACACAGAAGAAAAACGCCCTTTTGCCCTCTAAATCAAATAACCTGTGAAATGTCACGGCTCTCTGGACACCTCAGCATCTTCGTTGACTGGACATCTACTTAAGAAATGATTTATTGAGGGCATAACATAACTTTTTCATTGCTCAACATATTGTTTTTTCTTTTTTTCATCTCCATAGTTTTTTCTTGCTTTTATTCATATTTTATCAATATCTATTTGTTTATTTTGTATTTTATTGTTTTTTTATCTCTTATCTTTTTATTCTTTACCTTCCTTGAATGAACCCCCCACCCCATATTTAAATGCAGGACGGTTTAAAAAAAAATTCATTTCATTGCAAGTTGTACCAGGTATAAAGTGTATTAGACAATAAAAATTTGAATTTGTAGCATGCGTAGTGGTAAAACCTTCACTATACATTAGGTCTAAAACATGATCAAATGAAGCTCTCCAGACATAAGTCATTCAACGGAAGCATTTAGATGTTAATTCCATGTTGTGGCAAAGCAGGCGATTATGAGATGCGTGAAATTCCCAATACCTGTCACCTTGCGATCGGAACAGTCTTGCGTTTTTGCCTCCACGCCATCCTCCATCTGTATTTTAAATATTATTGTAACCCGGGGTTTATCCATCTTAGATTTCCCTTTGGAAAAGACGCTTCCAAGATTTTTATTCCTTTTGCTTGTTGAGGTTTGCTTGGTAAATCTCACAGAAAGGAGGGTTATGGTCATTTAAACACAAGAAGTCACAAAATCTGATCACATGCTCAATTTTTAAAATAAATGTAATAAAAAAATTGAGCCGATTCTTGCTCAAGGACACTCAGTAACTTGTGAAACCCACCGACTGGGATTCAAACTTGCAACGCTTGGGTGGCGGTTCCAACTCCTTACCACTGGACCACAACTGCCACAGCTTTTTAAAACAAGGTTACAGAAACATGTATTTAACAAATTATGGTTCTTAAGATCAAGATGTTACTAGCCCCTTCTAATTCTCTACTTACTTCTTTAACCTTTTACCTTATTGGCACAAGTCAAAGATCACAGGTCAAAGACAGTCTCTCTCTTTCTGCCTCCAGGTGAGACACAGAGATATAGTGTCAAGTCATTTCACTTCAACACACATCATCTCAATGGTTTCACTTTTTTTTTTACCTTATTCTACAGTAAAAGCGAATCTGAAAACACTAACATGCTAATTATTTTACGCATTATTCAGCAATCCAATGCATGCAAAAGTGTGTTAATGAGAAATGGACAAAGATGTTATTTTATTTATTATTGCAATATTTTACTAGAATGGTGTTATGCAACAACGCACGGTCTCATGTGTCCACATGGCCCATAAAGAAAGCAAACCAGGGAAGGGAAGAACAGGATTTTCAGTATGAGAAGCAGATGTGGAGGATGAGTGTCCAGCAGGGTTACAGCGTGAAGGTCACTGCAGGTTTCAGCTGTGCTTCTTAATGCCCAGGACACTTCCAAATCCACTTCAAGCGGTCAGATGTTTTGAAATCGCCGTCGTTTGTCCTAATGAAGGACAGATGTTTTACGCTCATTCCTGTTTTTGTGTCTCATTGATGAAGTATACGGTAAACATATGTACAAAGTTACATAAGTAAGTACATTAATTGACCATTTTGTCACATCGAGTCTTGATTGAAAAGTCCACGTTTAATCAAAAACAAAATGTTTCCAAAAATGTTCTTTCTGAGCAATTTCTAGAAATTTCAAACAATAAATGGAAGAAACAAAGCTTTATTTTAGCATTATAATATGATCAGAAATACAAACAATGGCAGCGCTGCTTTACGTATTCCCAGAAGCAAGAATTCAAAGCAAACACCATTTATTAACACACAGATCTATGAGAACCAAGTGACTCTGCGTGTGATTTTACTGACAGGCGGGTCAGAACAGAGGTTAAAAGAAACAATAAGAGATGATAGAAACCAACAGTGTGTTTGTCTAGAGGCGATGACACACAGTTAAATAGGTGAAATGTGGCGGTCTCAGCAGGTGTGTGTGTGTGTGTGTGTGTGTGTGGTGTATGTTTAGCCTATATCTAATAGAATGAGGGAAAGAACGATGTGGTGTGTTTTTCTCCTGGTTTCGCCTGTCTGGGCTTTTCTTTGAGCTCAGCAGGAATGGTGGAGTTCGTCTGCTAATTCACATTTCACACATACCAACAGGAGGCCTCCAACAGAACCAGAGGAGAGAGAGAGAGAGAGAGGGAGAGAGAGAGAGGAGAGAGAGAGAGAGAGAGAGAGAAGAGAGAAGAGAGAGAGAGAGAGAGAGAGAGAGAGAGAAGAGAGAGAGAGAAGAAAAGACGAGAGAGGAGAGAGATGAGAGAGAGAAGAGAGAGCAAACAGTACAGACAGACAAACAACCGCAAACGACATGAGAGATGAGAGAGAGAAGCAGAGAGAGAGAGAGAGAGACTGACAGACAAAGAGAGAGAGATTGAGAGAGAGAGAGAGAGAGAGCGCTAGATAGACAGACACAGAGAGAAATAAATAAAGAGAGAGAGAGAATGAAAGAGAGAGAGAAAGAGACAGACTGACAGACAGACAGAGAGAGAGAGAGAGAGACTGAGAGAGACACCGACAGACAGACTGAGAGACAGACAGACAAACAGACACGCACAAACAGTGAGAGAGCGTGAGAGAGAGAAAGACAGAGAGAGAGATCGAGAGAGAGAGAGAAGGAGAGAAAGAGATATAGACAGACAGAGAGAGCGTGAGATAGACAGACACAGAAAGAAATAAAGAGCGAGAGTGACGGAGAGAGAGACATACACAGAGAGAGACAGACAGACAAACAGACAGACAGACAGAGTGACAGAGAGGGAGAGAGACTGAGAGAGACATATAGACAGACAGACAGAACCTCACACATACAGAGTGAACAACATACAGAGAGAAAGTATGAGAGACTGAGAGAAAGAGAGACAGACACAGAGAGAGAGATAGAGAGAGGGGGGGGTTTGCAGGTTCGAGTCCCCCTACTGCTGGTTCCTTAACTTAATGTCCTTGGGCAAGACACTAATGTGCCACAGCTTAGGCTGCTCACTGCTCCGGGTTTGTGTGTGTTCACTTCACTGTGTGTATGTGGATGGGTTAAAAGCAGAGCACAATTTCATTTTACTTTACTTTACTTTACTCTCTCTCTCTTTCGGTTTAGTTTGTTCCAGTTTTTTCTGTACATTTTTTAGACTGGTAAAAATGTCTCTTGAAATCCTTTTTTGTTTCTGAAAATGTCTTCTCTTCCTCTTCCTCTTCCTCTTCATTTCTCTCTCTCTCTCTCTCTCTCTCTCTCTCTCTCTCTCTCTCTCTCTTTCTCTTTCTTTCTCTCTGTCTCTCTTGACCTTAAACTGTGTCCCATTTTCTTCACGACCAATAAGCTCTATAAATACACACTGTTGGACTTGAAAAACAGACTAATATTATGGATTGCTGAATTTGGTGTGAAAGCTGTTTGGATTAAGGAAACCTGAGTCAGAAAATATCATGTGCTTTCAGCTATCTGTTCATCTTTTCTTTTCCTCGTCTTGTGTCCTGACACTTGAGCCAAGTAGAAACTCATTTGTTGGAGGACTGTGGAATCGGGCAGATTTCTTGCTCGGCGTATGCCAGGGACAGTTTATTTACTCTGGATCAGACCTCAACGATTCCTGAGAGATGCAGAGACGCTTGGTTCATGGACTTTTTGTCTCTGTTGCTCCACAATCCAGCCTTAGAAGAACAGGAAGACGGAAAGAAGACACAGAATACAGTATAAATAAAGATTCTTTCTTTTAGAGTTCTAAAGAGACATTCAGTCTTAAGTAGAGCTTTTGAGGTGATGTTTTACTGTGCGCCACAAAGTCTTTCATGAATATTTAAGAAAAAGTAATTAATCCACATGTGTTTTACGATTTTTATTGAAAACAGTGTTAGTTAAGAAAAATATAAGATATAAGAGATAAATATAGAGATGGATGGATAGATGAGATATGTAAGTAGATGAATGGGTGGATAGATCGACAGATAGATAGATAGATAGATAGATAGATAGATAGATAGATAGATAGATAGATAGATAGATAGATAGATAGATAGATAGATAGATAGATAGATAGATAGATAGAAAAATGTTACTAAACTTAAAAAGACTATACACAGAGTTAGACAATATTGTGATACGTATTTAATAAAGAGCGAATTAGCATACTTGTTCTGACCTGCGAGACATATAAGTGAGAACCTGAATTGTGATTTATGTAAGGGAGGCAGGTATATCCGCATTAAATGCTGGTTGAACCCTGCCAGGATCCCGGCCGATTGCTTGATCTTTGAAGTCTCGGCACTAAGTGGTCTTTAGAGACCTTGTTGGTGAAGGCAACAGAGCCTGGTTAATCTTACGAAAGGCTGGGAAGGGCATGAGGACTACATGAGAAAACTTTTGACTTTTTTTCTTTAGACTTTTTATCTGTAGGTTTCTGTTGGGTTTCTTCAGAAAACCAAAATATGTGTACATTTGTGATTTTAGTTGCCACTTGTGATTTAAATAATTTGTTTAATAATTCATTTTTGAACAACTTTTGGCCAGTTTATGAGCATGCTGTTTTCCTGAGGCGTCATGAAGTTCATATGTCATTTTTATTTGAAATATTTATTGGTCCCTCAGTTTAACTACTGTACATCATGGCATTTCACTCCTCTTTTTCCTTCTTCTATCTTTCATCCACGGAAAATGTGTATGGAAAATTCCAGACTAATTACACTGATTTATTTCTAATGTCAGCCTTTGGCATGTCTGGAAATAAATCAGGATCTGTTTGTGAAATCTGGACTTGATTTTTGTGATGATTTAAAAATGTGAAAGATGTTACATAAACAAAAAAACAAAAAAATAAACTAAATATTTTGGCAGCACAGTGCATGGTGGTCCAGACATTCTTTGTTTGGTTTATTTTGGCAATTTTTGTTGTTTTTTATGCAAGTTAATTTTAGGACTTTTTCAAGTGTAAATTCACATTTTTCCCTAGTTGATATTTCGACTCTGCATTTCACTGTTCACCCACAGAGCAATGAGCAGTATACACGCAAAATAAATGAAACTACACAAAAGTTGTTGTGTCCAGGAAGCAGATGGGGGTCAGTGTCTTGCTCCAGGACACTTTAGTGGTGGGACAGGGATTCAAACCAGCAATTCAAATCTACTTTTGGATTTTAAGTCAAACTTTGTTAATGTTATCCATCAATTGCTAGAGCAAGAGCTGTTCCCATAGTCTGGGCCAAATGTGCTGACATACCTGAGATAAGTGGCCAACCACGTAAATTGTGATGGATGTTCAGCTTCTCAAATGTATAAACACATGTTTCAGGACCAAACGAGGAACCAAAATCAGGTGGGATAAAAAACTCACATAATACGAACCTTCAAGAAATGTGAGACTTTTTGCTGTAAGAGCATCCATTTTTAAACAGTACTGTACCCTTTGGCCATTGTGTTAAAACATTGAGTAAATTATTAGATTATTAGTAAATTATTACACTTCATAAAGATGTAAATCATTAAAGATGTAACAAACACCTCAGTTTGGTGCCCAACACAATGTGAAACACACACACACACACATACAAACTCATAAACAACATAATTAAATTAATTATTAAATTAATTATATATTTTTTAAATTGCTTTCCAGAGGATTTTCTTTTGCCAGAAAAGACTGGCACCAGTTAGCCGGGTTCTCCCCAGGGTTTTTTCCTCGTTAGAGAGGTTTTATACCAGGCCACTGTCGCAAATGTGCTTGCTCACTGGTCTTTGTCATAGTCATAGTGATTTTCATAGCCATATTTTTAACACCAACTACTAATCAATAAATAGCAACTATCCTCTTGTGCGCTTTGAGAAAGTTAAAAGTGTGAAAAGCGCCTAACAAATGCTCAGAACTTAAACTTGAACACTGGTCCAAAGCATCTATACAGAACAAACAGTCTTTGAGTTTTTTCTGTTTTTCTGGATTTTAAATTTAGGTATAGTCATAATACAGTAAAAAATCGTCATAATTGCAACAATTTTTAATTTCGCACAGCTTGTTTTTTTATATGCAAAATAAACTGAACTTGATTATTGACCAGTGACCTATTGCTGTGACCAGTGAGCAAACCACAAACACAATATACACCAGACGCTCCAGTAGACACCATCCTTCCTTCGACGGTCCAGAGTGACGCCACCTATTCAAGCACTCTGATTGTCCTGAATGTGTATTTTTGGACTGGTGGAGGAAGCTGGACTACCTGATGGATCCCACGAGAACATGAGAGAACAAGTTAAAATATTGGATTGATAACTACTTGAAGTATAACAGTAAAAGTAATGCAAGGTAATTAAAAAAAAATAGCATTACAAATAACATTTTTAATGTTATAGGACTATATTGTTAAATTAAAATGTTGAAGTATATAATTACTTTGAAAACTAATGCATTCTAATTACAAGTGCAAAAAGAGTTAAACAAAATGCTCCTAGATATGGCCAAGGATTTAACGTTAGATTTAACTGGTCTAACTGATTAGTGCTATGGTAATGTAAGAAGTCAGGTCCTCATTCAAATCAGTAACTCTGAAAGCATAAGAAATGATGTCTTACAATGAAATACCTTAATTTCGCAAATATAAGCACCCATTTTTTCACCCATTTTTGACATTCAAAAACTTGAGGTGAGCTTATAATCGGCAATTTCACACACGCGCGTAAATATACACGCCCATTTTTCTGTATTTCAAGTCAGGAGCAATCACAAATACGGAACGGAAACACGACGTCTTTATGCAGTGTGCGCATGTGTACTTCTTTAAATAATGCGTAGGGGGAGGTGCACACAGAATAAGCTTTTTGGCTCAATAACAGAAATAAAGAAACATTAGACAGGCCGCAACACTTAACAGGGACAAAATAACACTGGAAAAAGTAAGAATTAATATTACTACAAACAGAAACTACTAACCACGACCGCTAACATAGCGCTAACAAACGGGTCCAATGTGTAATTGCAAAATAACAATAATACTAATAATTCATTGATTTTTCTTTTTTTGGTTTCAAAACTAAAAAAAGAGTCAAAACAGTAGAAAATGAAGAATGTGGGGAAGAAGTAAAAAATCCAAGGAACAAACACAATCAAAACGCTTGATCTGCTAAACAGTGGATAATAATCCTTCACTAGGATCTTCTTAACACAACGAATAAACAGAGCAGTTTCACGCAGTTGCTTTGCGCATACGCGGACTGGTGCAAAGACTCTTTTGGAAATGAAGTTCTTTGACTTTTTGTCATCATTCACGTAAAACGATATCAAAATTATACGAGTCACAAGTTAGGCTTGTTAAACAAATAAAAAATAGTATGTCTAGGAGAATAGTAACATAATTGAACCAGAAATGTAAAAAGCAAAAAATATATATATTTAGTTTTTTTTAATTTTTACTTTGTGCCTGAAAAGTCAGAGGGGTGCTTATATTCGCAGGGTGCTTATATGTGCTTAAATGCAGTATTAGGCTATTTAATCTAGTGCTTAAATCCTACTTTTTTTTTCTACTTTTTATCTGAATATGTTGCTCTGGCAAAAAATAATAAATGTTTTTCAAAGTCAAGGACACTATTGTACTCTTCATTGCGTTTTCCTTTATTTCCAGCCATTTTTATCATTGTGTTTACCTTTATTTCTAACCAGTTTGCTTTTCTGCTTTCTTACTGGCGCTCTTAAATGCCAATATTGGCCAACATTTTAACAACACAGCATGAGTCAGTTTCACAAAACTGCTTCTTTTCCAAATAGTAATTCGCTTTAATAATATTTTTGGGACCTTTACATTCAAAAACGTTCTTCACGTGTGGCGTTTTCAGGAGGGCGGGCAAACTGAGGAGATTTAACTTCTCACAGATGTCTAAACTTTGTAACTTTGACGCTCATGTTTAGTATAATTATTTTACTCACTAACTCTGACAGACTAAACGTTCTCCTTGAGAATTTCATTTAATTCTACACAGTTTCTTTGCTTTTGACAAGATGTCCTGTTCCTGCAAATGAAAAGCAGTCGTGCAATCTCGCCGTGACCAGATGTCAGCGTAGGTATGCTGCGTTTGAGGTGCGCTAAAATTTCACAGCTGTCTTCTGGGGAAGTGAAGAGTAATTCCGGGAAAATCTGGAAGTTATTGAAATGATTCACAGATAGAGGCAATGACGGTGAAAGAACAGCCAGTCTTCTCATTACAGCAGCTATTCTTTTACGTGACGTTACATTAATGCGTTTAGCAGACGTGCTCATATGTGTATGTTGCTGTCTGACTGGCAAAGGAGTGACTGAGGAGTGCCACGCCCAATTTATCTCAGGCTCCAATTAAGGATTAAACCATTTCCTTCTGATGTTCCAGAAGTTAATAATTCTTTTCTCTTTTATATATGTATTTTGAATTGTAATTTTTTAATTAAATACCATTGTTTCATTTGCGGCTTCAACTTTTTGTTGTAAGATGATATCCTCTGGTATTATATAAAGCAGCTCATTCACATCAGTGTTTCATTAGGGAGGTCAGTTGGTTGTGTTAAGCAGCAGATGCAGGTTGCTGTCCTTTTCTTTGCCTTACTTTGCTTTAACCTTTGAACTTTGGTTGGTTTATTTTCTGAATTGTTGTATTGATTTGTAAATTTTTTTGTCAAACATTATTCGGTGTCCTCATGCCTGATCACCTGACTATCTGACCCTTCCACTGGAAATCAAATCTATGACCTATAACTTAAATTTTGATTAGAGCTTGACATAGAACTTAAAGCTGCACCGGTGTGTTTACTTGATTGGATGGGTAGATTTAGAACACAAAAATGATAAGGTCCCTCTGGCCATATTGACAAACTCACTTCTTCTTCTTTCTTATTATTCCTCCTCCTCCTTCTTCTTCTTCATCTTCTTCTTTCTTCTTTCTTATACCTTATTCCTTATTCATTCTACTTCGTCCTTCTTTTTCTTCTTCTTCTTCTTCTTCTTCTTCTTCTTTCTTTTTCCTTCTTTTTCTTCATTCTTCTTCTTTCTTCTTTTTCTTCATTCTTTCTTCTATAATCTTCTGTTTCTTCCTTTTTCCTTCCTCCTTTTTCTCCTTCTTCATCTTCTTCTTCTTCCTTATTTCTTCTTATTCCTCCTACTTTGTCCTTCTACTTCTTCCTTATTTTTCTTCTTCTTCATTTTCTTCCTTCTCCCTCCTTCTTCCTTAGTATTCCTTCGTCTTCCTTTGTTCTTTTTTCTTCTTTTTCGTTGTCCTCTTCTTCCATTTTCCACTTCTTCTTCCGTCTTTTTCTAACTCTTTTTCATCCTTCTTCTTTTTCTTCCTTCTTTCTCCCACCTCCACCTCCTTCTTCTTCTTAGTCTTCTTCTTCCTTCCTCCTCTTCTTATTCCTTAATTTTTCTTCTTCCTTCTTCTTCCTTCTACTTATTATTATTATTATTTCACTTCTTTTTTTCTCTTTCTCCTTCTTTCTTTCTGTTCCTTCTTCTTCCTCTTCTACTTCTTCGTCTTCTTTTTCTTCTTCCTTCCTTCCTTACTTACTAGATAGTTACACAGTTTGAATAAAACAAAAATTATTAGCACCAAATGTTATATTTGATTCTATGAAAGGCAATGTGTCCAAATCATTTAATTCCCCAAATACTTCCGAAAATGAATACATTTTAATAACAGACTTGTTCCCTGAATACTTGAGTGAACCTTATTTACCTTAAAATACTTATTTTGTCACTTCTTATTTTAACTTCATCATATCATGTCAATTTTATCATTACATTGCTATCATAACATAAATAATTATTTAAGCATATTTGTTCTAAAATATGTGTTATTTTAAGATATATTTCATGTCGTATGTAGACATTTTTCATAACACAGCTGCATAACTAAAGGCAAACACGGTTATTGTGGATCATCGGTTGTCTCATACACTACATAACAGTGCGTAGAGCCATTGGTTCGGCAAAACAAGGTCAGACTATTCATGAACAGCCTTGTCAGTTTCCTCTTTAACTTCCTGTCTCTGAAGTCTGTGTTCTGGTGTTATGTATATTTAACCATATCCACTGGGAGTCACAAGTGGAATGTTAAATTGAGCAACAATTTTATAAACAATTGGTCATATTCACTTGAAAATATAATTTTGTGCAGCACACTCACACTTTTGATTTTTTTATTCATCGATTATTAACTTTCATTTAATTTTAAATTGAACATCTGACTTTAAAACATTTGGAGCCGTTTTAATATTTGAATGTTAACAAATATTACCATGCTTAAATTGGTCAATTTCATTTCTAAACTAAATGTATTACAAAAATTATTAGTTCCTTATATTTTAGTTGTAGGATAGCAATCTTATAGTTGATAAATGTATACTCTTAACATCCTGAAGGCGAGATAACTTGATAATAACTTAATTTCACTGAATTCATTTTTTTAGCCACCGTGTTTATAAATACAATCGGTGGATTGAATTGTTGAACAGAACAGTTTTGTTTAATTCTGTTATTTAAATCTTATTTAAAATGTTATTAAATCTGTTATTTTGCTCATTCTCTGGTTCTGTCATTTAATGAAAGTTGGAGATGCTTATGTAGCAGCAATGTAAAACACGTTTACTGTAAAGTAGTGTGGTGAAATATTTACTTTTCATTTTTTTTGGCAGACACTTTTAATAAAACAGCTTACAGAAAGAGAAGTACGGGTTCAGTGTTTTCCATTGAAAGACTCTTGTGGAACATACCGGTTGGGATTGGAACCTGTGATCTTTAGATCACAAGTCTAACTCTCAAACTATTGGACCACAACTGCAGAGTAATTTAAAAGAAAAATGCTTTAGACTGAGAATACTTTATTAATTTTCAGTTCAGTTTAGTCTCTTTTCAAACACACACACACACACACACACACACACACACACACGCTTGGATTCACTCGTTGTCATATGTTCTGCATTTGTATCTTCGTCAGCATACATAATCTGTTCAGTCTTACTTTAACATCAGTGGGGTTCAAAGACAACATACTGAAGCCCTTAGGTAAAGATTTTAAAGCTAATTAAGATTTGTGCTTTTTCTGTGCTGACTGTACTTAGTGAGAAACAAAACACAAACCGTTTCTCAGTCAAAACAGCTTTAGGTCAGATTACAGCTTTCCCCATCTTCCCATAAACACACGTCACCACGCTGGGCTTTTACTGGACACTCTGAGCAAATATTTGGATGTTCTGTTGTGATTTTATCATTCTTTTAGACTTATTGATGGCAGGACTATGAATTAAAGGATAAGATGGTGGTAATTTGGCATTCAGAACACAACTGTTTTTGAAGAACTGCACCGTCTTGTGGCTGTTATGAGAACTGCATTTGATGCTGCCTACAACTACATGTGCGGTTTTATATTTATCAGTAACATTTGAATTTCTAATATTGAAGTGCCTGTACAAAAGTATTGCTAAAATGTTTAGGTGACACTGATAGTGTAAAAACGCTAGTGTGAAGAATTATTAATACCGGAAAAGTGATACAAATGTATTCCATATTAGATCTGTCTAACTCAGGAGTGGGCAAACTTTTTGATTCGCAGGCCACAATGGGTTCTAACATTTGACAAAGGGTCTAGACCGGGAGCAGAGTGTTTTAGCAACCTCGAAAAAAAAAAGATGTGAAACTATCACATCTTATGATATGGAGGGAATATGTGCTTTAATTCCAAATGAAAATTAGGAAAATGGACAATAAAATATCTGACTTTGGAAAACAAATCTGACTTTCACAACATTTTTACAAGCTCGGCGGACCGGATTTGGCCTCCGGGCCTTAGTTTGCCCATGCTTGGTATAACTGTAAATGCGGGAACAATCGGTTACAAAATCAATAACAGCAGACAGAATGTGAATAGTGATATGTTGGTGTTAAATCAATCAGGAATGTTGGTGGGAAATTAAACAAGAATATTTTTTTCTCCCAGAATGCTGGGAACAAAACAGGGAGAAACTCTGGGATATGTCCAGCATCCTTCTCCTCTTCCTCACAGCCTTCCTGGTCTATAACTGGTGTGGGTTCAAGTTTAGCTGCTGCTTTTGAAATCATTTTTCTAAATATAGATGCGTTAAAACCATGGGAATAGGCTTCAGTTTGCCCTTTCAAAAGAGTAAAACATGCTCCATGGCACCAAACCTACAACCTATCAGCAGCTCAACCACTAAACCACCGCCACTCGCATATCCAAGCCATTCTCCGGCCTCTGGTGCTCAAACATCTACATGCTTCTCAATCTCAGTTGCATGAAAAAATGTGGTATTAGTTGGACAGATGTACAATAATGGACAATAAATAAAAAATGAAAAAAGTTGGACAATGATAATAACAATAATGATAATGATAATATTATAGTAATAAATTAAGCTGTTCTTCTGGCCGCATGTGAATGTTTTTGTGGATATTGTAAATATGTTATTTTGCACGCTACAGTAGTTTTCCAGATGGCAAAACAGTGTAAATCTGATATTGTGGGTAAAATATGGGTGTTCCAAACTGGAGAGAAAATCTGTAATTCTGCCAAAACATTTCACTCGTATTTGTTTCGTGATCCATGGTTTCAGCTTTACTATTCAGGCTCTCAATAAAAGTAAAGTGTCGGAATGAGAGCAGCGAGGACTTTTATGGGCTATTAGGTGCAGAAATGGATTAGGCTTTCCAAAGCGTGTGTGTGTGTGTGTGTGTGTGTGTGTGTGTGTGCGTGTGTGTGTGTGCGTGTGTGTGTGTGTGTTTGTGTTCTGTGCATGTGTTGAAAAAAAATGATGAGGGGCAGGAAAAGCACTGGCAGTTTCTTTTTTTTTTTTTATTGTGAACTTTCCATGGCTGCATTATGATCTGAGCAGCACACTCCTGCGATCCTGGAGTCAATCTTCCTGCAGGTTTACACGGTTTAGTGTGTCTAGAGTGAAGCAATTTCACGTGTGTTAAAAAGCCTGTGTGTTAAAAAGCTTAGTTAACAATGTCAACTAATAGTACAATGACCCTGAGACAGAGACGATGTCCTGCGTGTCTGCTGCAATTCATGGCCACTTTGCTCTCCAGCTACTAATCTATACTGGGAAATAGAGACATGATGGTAATTACAGTGTTTGTAAGTAGTCATTCTCACCTTTTTAATAATCATAGGTGCAAAGTGTACATGAAAACCATACTTGAGTAAATTTTAAAAATTACTCCATTACAAGTTACAAGTTACCAATTTCAAGAAAATTTGAGTAAAAGTTGAAGAGTAATTTTAAAATACTTAAAATTAATCTTGATTCAAAATTAATACTTAAGCAAAAAAAATGACATCAGTATGATCAGTATGTGTAATAAATAAGATTCATCCAGTAAATATAAATATCATCCAGTACCTTTAGCAACCTGCAGTTGGCGATATTAAGAAATTAACCATGAGTAACATGAAGTGTCATGGAGTAAAGAGTACTCAATCAAAAATGTAGTCAAGTAGAGAGCAAATGTTGCCTCTATTTTTGATACTCATTACAAGTACAAAGTAGCCAAAAATAGTAACAAAAGTAAAATTTAAATTTGAATTTGAAAGTAGCAAACTCCCTTTGCGCAAGTACTTTACACCCCTGTTAATAAATCAACATGAATCATATTCAGTAATACTGAAAAACAGACTATTGAATTGGCAGTTTAAGACGGCACATAATGCAGCAGGTGTTGGGGAAAACAGAGGACATCTGGAAGAAAGCAATCCAAACACTTCCCAGTTTCCTTGGTTCGTGTGGCTTCCATCCCTATGTGACACGTCCATTAGCAGAGTTAGCAGCAAACCGACAGTCTGACTGAGTCAATATTAGCAAAGAACACACAGACAGACAGAAGCAGACGTGCCAGAATGTCTTATTGATGAAGTCTAAACAAAAGAATGTACAAACGGTAAATGTTAATAAGACAATTTTTCATGGGGTTGTAGTAATGGAAATGTGTGTTTTTGGAGTATTGATAAAGCTTTAACATTTCTAAAATGACAGCACAAAAACTAAGCAGACCTCATTGGCCAGTGACAGGTTCGGACAAGCCAATAAGAATTATGGAAGGCACACATGCAGTATTGTGATTCATGCATGCAGTGTCGTGATTCATCTCTCAGGCATATATAAAAGTTCAAAATCTTTTGATTTTTTTATTATTATAAAATCCAGATATCCAGTGGTGTAAAGTACTTAAGCAAATGAGCTTTGTTGTTTTACATAAGTATTTTTTGGCTATTTTGTACTGCGTGTCAAAAATATAAACAACTGAGAATCAAAACTAAAAGCAACTTTTACTTGACTACATTTTTATTTGAGTATCTGTACTCTTTATTCCATCATACATTTATACATGTAATACATTTAACAATAATACATTTAAATTGACACTTTGTTTGATTGTTACTTGTTACATTGTGATGTTGACAAGTTGGCATTTTTTTCTACCGCGGTTAATTTCGTGGGCAGGCAAGGTGATATCGCCATCTGCAGGGTATTGGATGCTATTTATGAGTTAAATCATGTGAACGTGATCTAATGGTTGCACTTTATTTGCGCTTTTAGTTTGACTGAGGCTCTTGTTTTCCATTTTGTTCTGCCATTTTGAAAAACATTCATAGTGTTACATTCTATTTCTATATCTACACATTTTCACATCTTGTTTTCTCAGTGCTTTTAAAATTGGACACTTTACACTTTTTACTCAATTCATTTTGGAATTGGTGACCTGTATCTTATAATAGAGAAATATTTACAGTAATGTATCCATACTTTTACTCAGGTATGGTTTTCAGGTACTCCTTACTCCTCTGCAGAAATATATACAACACTATCCATTGTATAGCAATGTGAGGTTTGAATCATTTTGTTCTTTTATTTCTTCACAATTTTGTAGATTATTTGTCCATCATCTACACTGACTCGATGTTTTTGCATGGGTTTGACCGTCTGGTTTTTGGCAGCAGTGTTGTATAAACTGGTAAGGCTTACAGTCCGTACATGTCTGGATCAAGTATACCCACAAGGATAATAAAACTTGAGATTTTGGAGGTTTTAGATATGAATATTTGGTTTACAATCATGTTCAATTGGTATAAAAGTCATTTCTCTGGAAGTCCCCCACATGTTTTTGTTGGTCTACATCTGACCCTCATGATCTGCTTGAGGTCTACAGAGAAAGAGCCAAGCCACAACATCACCACAATCTGGCTGTGATTTAGCAGTTCAAATATTCTACCAGTGAGGTTTTAATCGCTGTTGTTGCTGTGTTAAAGAAGATCTCATGAAGTGACAAGTGGAAGTTGTGATCCAGTGGTCTAAAGATGCACCTTAAGAGTCTGCTTCATTATTAGAATTATGTAGTGATATACACAACCAAAACATGTTATCTGCCATTTTGAATATCTGTTTGAAACCACCACCTTCCTATGTGTTCTTATGCTTGTAAGATTTCAGCGTAGATTACCAAATGCGCTTTGCTCAAGGATAGGTTATCTTGTCATGCCAAATCCAAGTTTTGTGCTTTTATCAAAGCTCAATATTCTCATGCAGATATATAGTAATTTCCAATTTGGAGTACCACACGGCTCAGTGCTTGACTCAGTACTGTCCTCATTATATGGAGATGTTATCAGAAAGCATGGCCATTGTTTCGCAGATGACAACAAAAACAAATCAAAATCAAAATACAAATAATAAAGCATTAAAAAATAGTTTAACTTTTAAATACAGACTACCAAGTCAATAAAGCATGTGAAATCCCATTATGCAAGTTTATGAGATATGCTCTCCATGCCAGATGTGACTCGTACATGCTTTTATGACCTCAAGGTCAGATTACTGTAATGGTCTTCAGTGACTTTCGCAACTAGTAAATAAACTGCTGATACTGAAGTTCAAAAGGCACATGGCAGATTAATCACTAGAACAAAATGTATACAGTTCAAAATCCTCTTAATATTATTTAAAGCCCTAAATAGTTTAGTGCCACTTTTTCTAAATAAGCTTGATTTTTTTATCATTAACCACTCTCAAATTCAGGTCACTTAAAAAAACATTACTGAAGGAAATGTTTTTTTAGCATTTTTACTCCAGTTCTGGAATGTTCTACTTAGTACAATTCGAGATTCAGATACCAGATCTACAGAACCAAAGTTGCTCCAGATTAGCACCTGCTCCCAGGGAACCAGTTCAAGTTCAAGTTTATTTATATAGCGTTTTTCTCAGTCCCAGAACATCTCAAAGTCGTTATGCGTAATTAAGAAAAGTAATTTTAAAATGTGTCCATTGATCATCGATGTGAAGACTGACTATGACCAGTGAGCAAGCTACAATTATGACTGTGGCTAGGAAAACAAAACCTCTTTGACAGGATGAGAGAAAATAAACCAAAGAAGAACCCGACTCACTGGTGCCAGTCTCCTCTGGCATGCTAACATTACTAAGACATTGGTGAAGATGGTTCTGGATGGTGTCTTACTCCAGCGAGCGGAAAGTGAGGCGACTCCATTCATTCCACAACTACGTATTGACCAGGAGAAAGACATCACAGAGATCCTGCTGGACGCTCCAGGAAGCCAAAACCTGAGGGCGAAGGAGAACTCCAGGGACCACTATCGAGTTCGTGGCTGATCGGATGGGTTAAATGCAGAGAAAAAATTTCCCCACTGAGGGACTAATAAAGGTTCAATTATTATTATTATTATAAAAATGTATATTCTACGTATATTCAAACCATCCAGTGAAGTTACACACACACACACACACACACATATTACATATACACACACACACACACACACAAATTAATTTCAAGAATTAATTAAGATAAAGACTGTAATTAGAATGCAAAAAAAAAACATATGTGTATTTCTAGTGTAGTTAAGTGTAATTTAAGTGTAACATTTAAGTGTATATGACAGAGATGTTGTCAATGTTTTATAGTTCAGGCAATTTTATCCCATTTCATTTGCAAGTATGTTAACTGGATGCCAAAAATAAAACAGGACATTTGCGATCGGTTTCACGAGGCCCTATAGCTTCCGCATGCAGATACACATGAGGTCAACATTATCAGCCCTCCCTTGCTTCCTCATTTATCTCTTCTCGGGCTTTGAGTGCCATGCTGTCAGGTTGTACCAGACTGACTGGCTCTAGAAGCGATAGATTGATGCCTTCTGACAGATGCCTGGTAACATTACTTTTTGCTCTCAGACTGATGCCTGTACCTCATCTAAAGTTGTGCTGTGCTATGTAACTCTACTAGCCCAGTGCCTTTCCTGCATCAAAGCTCTTTACTAAACCCGATAAAGAGATCCAAAGGCAAAGGTAATGTGAGAGTGTGCGAACAGCAACAGATATAGATGTGAAGCCGATGGGACTTTGCCAGGCACGCCATTGCATGCCATTAAAGACATCAAAGACCACCGGAGACCAGCCCATGCTCCTTTGCAGATGAATAGATCAGTAGATACATTGATGGGATATGAAGAGTATTGTGTTTCTCTATACATTTGTATTTTTTCCTTCCTGTCTTAAAGGTTTCAGATCTATCTCCCATAGTGTTTCAATATAAACCAAGTGACTTGTCCAATGTCAAGACTAATGTTACGCAATCAGTTGGGCAGCTAAAGCGTCTATTGGGAAGACGCATCATCCTCTCAATTTCTGGAGTATATCCTAAATTTTCATCCCTAGACCTGGATAAACTCTGCTGGTCCTTTTTGCGTCATGACTTGAGTGTTTCTGGATCCACTGGGAGTTGTTGATCCAGACCATATGTCATGCAGAAGAGGTTTTGTGTTTAGCTTTTAGTGTTTTATAGTAAATTTCTGGTAAGGATGCATACAGATAACCAAACATGAGCACTGTTTATTGTTATGAGATCATAAGGGAATAGAGTCTAGTGGTGAACGTTCTTGTAATTATAATTTATACCCACATAATTTAAATTTGTTTTTAATTCGTATAGTAATGGTGTCAAGAGAAACAAGAAACCAAGACACAGATTGGTTGAAACAGTGTGAGTAAGCTGAGATCTCTTTATTAGCTACACATCCTGAAAAACGCCATTTATGGAGATCTAAGAAGCTGACAAATGCAGAACAAGAAAGGGTAATTGGCTGAACATTAAACACCTACAAAAACCAACTATCCCTACTGTATATCATCAATTCTCTGTCTGTGATCCAGCCATTCCATATCTTGCCTTGCCTGTGTTTATGTATCTTGTTTTGCCTGGATTTGGCCATTGCTCTTGCCTTCCCGATTTTGAAAAATCACCCAATAGTATTTTTTGCCTTGTTTTTCTTGTGATCTTTGCCTGGACTGCATTTGCCTGACCCTTGTTGTACCTGTTCTCCGCGTACTGCCTGTTTGACCTTGACTCTGAAATTAACTGTTAACCCTTTTTGACCACCTTGTCCGTCCTGTGCACTAGAGTCCTTCACCCAGACGCCGTGAGATGTTGTTTAAGATGTCAAAGGTGGTGTGAGTTGAATAAACAAAGATTTCATAGTGAAAATGCTGTATTTGTACAATACATTGCAATACTTTGATAATTATAACAGTGTGCTAGTAAAGTTCATACAGTTTTGTTCATGTTCACTTTTTTGTAACGCATTATAGTATGACAATTATGTTGGATGGTTTGCAAAGATAATAAGGGGTTTCCTTATTATAGTGTGCGCTGAATAAAATAGTAAAGTGGATCTTTTGCTGGATTCCGATTCGTCGGTTTATTTTTTCATCTTGACCTGTTTCAGACAATTTGTCTTTGGAATCAAGATTGATTTGACAAGTAAAACAATTGCCTGGTTAAAATACCTCTAATCCATCAATCTTGGCAGTTGTTTTTAGAATCTACCTAACAACTATAATTTGATTTTACCTTGACCTTTTCAGGTGGTCCTATTGTTTTACAAAGACTTTATAGTAAATTAAGTTTGAAATAAGAAGACTTTATTGATAGTTTCACTGTTGCCATCTGTTTTGCACTATATAAACATCTTCCTGAACGAATAATTATGTTGACACTCCAAGAAAATATCATTTAATCAGACCTTTGGATTCAAAACATACACAGTTGCTGTATAATAATGAGATCTCAGCTCATTTAATTCGCATTAACAGCCACGTTTTTAATTTAAAGGACAATGTCATGTTAATACATGTTGTACAACATTAGAAGAAGGATAATAGATCCTTCAAAATTTCTCTAAGTGTATTTGTCTCTTTATTTCCTTATAGAGCTTTGTTTTTCTTGGCATTCTTCCTGTTTGCTTGCTCGACAGTCATACTTAATTTTCACAGTCATTGTCAAATTGTATTCATTGATCTGTTTAACATTTATAAATGTAAAATATATTTTGTACTGCAGCTTTGAGACAAATTTATATATTTGAGATAATACTCAAATATAGAGATAATACTCTAATACAGTGGTACCCTGATTTATGAATGTCCTAAATACTGAAAATTCCAAGTAATTGCAAAAATGTCGTTCCGAGTTCTGAAACATTTTCGCTGTACAAAAGGAGCATCTATTTTACTTACCGCTAACATGCATTGTGATGAGAGTCCAGACTTGTATAAAAGAGTTGTTTACTTTTTTTGCACGTCAAATGAACATAAAACAACAAAAACACTAGTTAGCTGTCACGAGCTGTCCCGCCCGTCACTGTTTTGTTCCCGTTGTGTGTCGGACTTCATTTCCCATGTGCCCTTATTCCTAGTGTTTCCGGTCATGTGTGTAGTCACGTGGTTCATGTCTCACCTGTTGTTCATTGTACCTCGTTTCCATTTGTATTTAAGCCTCACTTGTTTCATCGTCCCCTGTCCGTTATTATCGTCACCACAGCATAGTCCCGAGTGTTTCCCCTAGTTTATTCCTTGTATTGTAGTCTTCGTCTGTTTGTCTATATTAAAACCTTCGTTGCACGTTCCCACGATCTCCGGCTTCTGTCTCCACCGAAGATCGTGACAGAATAACGGACCAAACCAACGGGAGTATGGAGGGATTTCTGGAGTCGGTGGCAGCTCCAGAATCTATCCGCAATACTCTCTTCCACTTCCAATTGGAGACTATATTGAAGGTGTTTCAGAAGCAGAAGGGAATCAACGGAGCATGGCTCAGGCAGCAGCTCAACATGCTGCAGCCCTCGGAGATCCGGGCTCTTCCTCGGAGTTCGCCGGTGGGCATGGTCCGAGATGTGTGGTTGGAGCTGTTTTCCGGATCAAGGTGTGTGCGCAACATCAACAACCGCGTCAGGACCACACACCGTCTGGTGCATGCAATCTCGGACCCCTTGGTGCCAGTCCGATATAAATGGGTTCGAAACCAGCCAAACAAGCTCCGTCCCTCTGAACTGTTTTCTCTGGCCCGGTGTGAACAGGCTACGCGCGTACGCTCACCGTGCGTTCCCGTGTTAGCCGCTCCCGGGTTAAACACGGCCGCGTTAGCCGCACCCGCGTCAGCCGCTCCTGAGCTAGCCGCTGCCGAGCTAACCGCACTGGCGTCAGTCGCTCCTGAGCTAGCCGCTCTCGCCGTAGCCGCTACCGCTATCGCTAACGGGTTAGCCGCTACCGCTATAGCTAACGGGTTAGCCGCTACCGCTATAGCTAACGGGTTAGCCGTTACCGCTAACGCTAACGAGTTAGCCACTACCGCTAACGAGTTAGTCGCTACCGCTAACGAGTTACCCGCTACCGCTGACAAGTTAGCCGCTACCGCTACCGCTAACGAGTTAGCTGCTACCGATACCGAGTTAGCTGTTAGCGATGTCAAGTTAGCGTTTGAAGTATCTGAGTTTGAAGTATCTGAGTTTGAAGTATCCGAGTTTGAAGTATCCGAGTTTGAAGTATCCGAGTTTGAAGTATCCGAGTTTGAAGTATCCGAGTTTGAAGTATCCGAGTTTGAAGTATCCGAGTTTGAAGTATCTGTGTTTGAAGTATCCGAGTTTAAAGTTTACGAGCATCACGTTTCCGGGTCTGACGTTCCCGTGTTTAGCGGTTCACCCACTGCGGCCGCTACCGGTTTGGTCGTTACTAGATCGGAGGTCTCCAAATTGGTAGCGCCACAGCTTCTCTTTTCTGAATCCGTGGTGTCCGAGCCCTCGCGGTCCGAGCCCTCGCGGTCCGAGCCCTCGCGGTCCGAGTCCTCGCGGTCCGAGCCCTCGTTCCCAGTCTCGGAGTCCTCTCGTTCCCTGGTCTCTAGTTCACGTGGTCTCCATTATCCCGTCCGGAGTTCCGGAATCTGGTCTTCGATCAGTCGGTTCCCGAGTGCACCGAGACTGACAAGCGTCCTCAGGTTTCTAATCCTCGGGCTATGCAATCTTGTTGTTTCTCTCTGCGAGTTCTGGTACCGCGTGTTCCTCTCTCTGGACTCTAAACCATCAAGTTCCGGGTCACCACAGCACCAGCCTCCGAGTCACCAGCCTCCGAGCCCTCCGAGCCACCAGTCTCCGAGCCCTCCGAGCCACCAGTCTCCGAGCCCTCCGAGCCACCAGTCTCCGAGCCCTCCGAGTAACCAGCCTCCGAGTCACCAGCCTCCGAGCCCTCCGAGCCACCAGTCTCCGAGCCCTCCGAGCCACCAGTCTCCGAGCCCTCCGAGCCACCAGTCTCCGAGCCCTCCGAGCCACCAGTCTCCGAGCCCTCCGAGCCACCAGTCTCCGAGCCCTCCGAGCAACCAGCCTCCGAGCCACCAGCCTCCGAGCCACCAGCCTCCGAGCCACCAGCCTCCGAGTCACAAGCCTCCGAGCCACCCGTCTCCGAGCCCTCCGAGCCACCCGTCTCCGAGCCCTCCGAGCCACCCGTCTCCGAGCCACCCGGCTCCGAGCCCTCCGAGCCACCCGTCTCCGAGCCCTCCGAGCCACCCGTCTCCGAGCCCTCCGAGCCACGTCACGCACCAGACGTCGCTGCGACTTCACGCCCCCCACCAGGCGTCGCCGCGGCTCCACGCCGCCCACCAGGTATCACGTTATTGTATTTCCAAAATTTACAATAAGCTTGTATTTGTGGTTTTGCATAGGAATGTGACTGAGAAAAGCGCTATATAAATAGACTTGAACTTATTATCACAGAATGGACGATGTCTCTCCTGTAGAGCCGCCATCTTGAAATGACATCATGCAAATCCCTGAGATGTACGGATATCTCATGGTTTTGCACAACATCATTTCAAGATGGCGATAATCGTTCATGTGAAATTGTCAATACATCATTATATATGGTCTGTATATATATATATATATATATATATATATATATATACACACACGTATATATACATGCAAACTATGCTATGTAACATACTATGTAAACTGCTATGTAACATGTTTTACTTACGTTTATTACCAATATTTCCGGCTCTCGGCACGGAAATGTCTATCTTTGATATAATACTATATAAATAATTACATGATATTAGGTCATACTTTTCTCTTTCACAATTTCTAAAACTTTTGCTGAGAGTTAAACTTACATTTACTTGAGGATAGAAGTCCATCAGTTCAAGTAAATATTGTAAATTCAAACATTTGTAAGGCGCTTTTCACAGTTTTAACTGTCTCAAAGCGAACAAGAGAATTGTTGTTTTTTATTCATTTGATCGTCTGGTTGTTGGTGTTACGTAATTGGCTGTGATTATCACTAAGATTATGACAAGACAAGACCAAGACCAAGACCAAGTTTTAAGAATGTGACGTCAAGTGGGATAGCACAACCTAGTGGTAATGTTCTTGAGAGGTACTACAAGAATAACCCCTCCAAGACTGTTCCCTTCTTGGGACCTTAGATTAGCGTTGGCATCACTTTGCCTGCGATAGGGAGTTGGGTCTGCCATCCTGGTGTTGCAGGATCATATTAGACAAGTCGCTGAACCCCACATGCTTCCAGACACTGCTCCTGGTTTGTGTGTGTGTTTTTTTCAGAGGTATGCAGAGTGTAACTGCATCTCAATATGTTCCCTGGTGGCTATATTGACAAACTCACCTCACTTTCAGTTGAGCAATAGTGTTTAAAACATGTTTCATTTTAGACTGTTAAGATGTACAATGCGATGTAAGTCGTTTTAGCAAAAGGCGTCTGCAAAATGTCTAAGATTCTACAACCTAAGAGCAGGGTTAGTATGGCCAGGAACTCCACCTGGAATGAGTCTCCAGTGTAAATCTATGGCTGTTATGGTATTTTCTCCATAAGACACTCTCAGAACTACTAGTCCAATGGGCTTCCCCAACTTAATCCAATCTCACACTTTCCACATATTACGTTTCTTAAGAAGAGGAACCTACCAGGTGGGGTTTCTTTCGTTTTCATATAGTATTGAAATGTGATGAATACTTGCCCCTGAATACAGGTCCCCCTATAAGCAATCTGAGCTCCAGCCATCTTGGTTGGGCAGAATTTCAGTTTACTATCAACATCAAGTGAGCCTACAGTTAGGGAACGTCTTTGTTTCTTGTGTCAACTTTTTACTGATCCCTGACAGAGGACTGTTGCTGTCTGGCAGCAGATCAAGAGAATGCCTTCAGTTAATATCACACCTTATCATTGGACTTTATGAAAGGGAAGAAAGAGAAAATATCCCCCACCCCTTGTAGTGTCATTCACTACAAGGGCACATCACCCTCCAACAGGCATCAGAAGTTACTCAAGATATCAAGATAATTTCTTTGACTAGAGATAGTTGTCTTATAGTAAACTTTCATCAGTTTTCTTGCTTTAAATTTGTTTTAAATTAAGGGTTGTCACGTCCAAGCCCTTTCTTGAAATGCTGTGCTGTTAATAGTAATATTAATAATGCATTCAATTTATTTGGTGCCTTTCGAGACTCTCAAGGTTGTGCCCACTCATATCCAGGAATCATAATTACTGTACATACACACTTGCACATACTCACAAACACAGCCAAATAAGAGTTTGTCATGGATTCTGACGTCTGAGTTCACGGACTTTTATGTGTTTTTGTTCTCGGACTTTTGTTTTGACACGCGCCTCAGCGCGCCGCCATGTTCCGTGTTCTGTGTTGTTCCGTGTTCTGAGATTAGAGACACCAGCCAATACTATAGTAATGTGTCATCCAGGAGCCAGAGTGTCTGATATCACATCGCGTCTGAAAGTGCTGGCTAATGCTAAACGTAAATATTCTAGGGTAGTTATTCACGCCGGCACTAATGATGTCCGACTTCGCCAGTCCGAGATCACCAAAACTAATATTAAAGAGGTGCTTGAAGCTGCCAAAAAGATATCAGACAAAGTAATTTACTCTGGCCCCCTCCCCGCTTACCGGGGTGATGAGACTCACAGTAGACTGTGGGCGCTCCATGGCTGGGCGTCTGAGTGGTGTCCTTCGAATGGCATAGGTTTTATAGACAATTGGAGATCCTTTCGGGGAAGACCTGACCTGTTAAAGCCCGACGGCCTCCATCCCTCGTGGAAGGGGGCCGCTCGTTTATCTTATAATATAGCCTATAGTTTAGCGTCTAGTCGTGACTCGCCACCATTGCCCAGGTCAGAGAGCAGGCGGCATCACTTAACCAGCCGCCTGCGTACTGCTCACAGTCACCCAGTGCATTTAGTGCATCTAGATACAATCCTAACAATAATAATAAAAATAATAATAATATTATCAGCTCTATTAAAACCAATAACAACAACATCGATAATAAAAATGCTAAAAGTAATAACAGACACAACATAGAAACGGTATCACAATCTCATAAGCCTAGCCATAGAAACCGGTCATTAGACAAAGAAAAAATGGTGCTTAATCATATTAAACAGACCAAGACTTATACAAACAAATATTTAAAGCTAGGTCTCTTAAACATTAGATCGTTAGCACAAAAATCTCTTATCATAAACGAAATGATTTTGGATAATAAGCTTGATGTTTTAGCGCTCACAGAGACATGGCTAAAGCCAGACACCTACACTAGCCTAAATGAATCAACTCCACCTAATTTCTCTTACGAACATGAGGCACGATTAACCTCCAGAGGTGGAGGCGTCGCTACCATCTATAATAATAATTTCAAGATGAATAGGAAATCAAACTTTAAATTCTGCTCTTTTGAACTGTTAGTACTACATATGGAGCCAGATATAAATCGGGAATCAATACTTATTGTGACAGTGTACAGACCGCCAAAGCACAATACTGACTTTTTAAATGAATTTGGGCAACTACTAGCAGAACTCATCATTAGAGCAGATAAAGTGATTATACTCGGCGACTTTAACATTCACCTAGATAATGTTAGTGACTCTCTAACTCGCTCTTTTTATGATATTCTAAATTCCACCGGCTTTAAGCAAAACGTTATTGGCTCCACTCATAAGTTTAACCATACATTAGATTTGATTCTTTCATACGGTATCGTAGTTCATGATGTAGATATTGTTTCGGTGAGTGACTGCATTTCTGATCACTCTCTAGTTTCCTGCTTAATAAATATAGACATCCCAGCTGTGATCTCACCGCAATATCGCTCTTGTAGACTCATTAATTCCAGCACAAAAGATAATTTTATTAAACGTCTTCCTGATCTTACCATTTATACCCCTGAAAGAACAGAAGAGCTTGAGAATTTGACTGCAGCCTTAAATCTAACTTTGTCAAGTACCCTTGACTCTATTGCCCCTCTTAGGGAAAAGAGACTAAACACAAAAAACAAAGTGTTATGGTACACTAATGACCTAAAAGCCTTAAAATTATCAAGTAGAAAGTTAGAAAGGAAATGGAGAAAAACTAAACTCGACGTTTTTCGCAGTGCCTGGAATGACAGTATAATCGCATATAAACAGGCCCTAATATCCACACGATCTACATATTTTAGTAAACTTATCTCTGCAAATCAAAATAATCCTCGTTATCTGTTTAAAACCGTAGCTCAGTTAACAAAGAAAAAGGGCACAGTAGACTCCGCAATCCCCCCACAGCTCACTAGTGTCGACTTTATCAACTTCTTTAATGACAAAATTACTAATATCAGAATGAAAATTGTATCCACAAATACTAGCCCACAACTGGTTATACCGGAAATAAACCCACCCGCTGTCAAGCTTAGCACTTTCAAACAGGTCAGCCCTGATGAGCTCACTGAGATTATAGCTAAGACCAAGACGACCTCCTGCTTACTTGACCCTATACCAACTTTTTTACTTAAAGAAGTCCTACCATTAGTTAACGAACCAATCTTGAATATTATAAATTCGTCACTAGTTCTTGGTCACGTGCCACAAGCGTTCAAACAGGCCGTCATAAAACCGCTTATTAAGAAGCCACATCTTGATGCCGACGTGATTGCTAATTATAGACCAATTTCAAACCTTCCATTTATATCTAAAATTCTTGAAAAAGTTATTTCGGGACAACTCTGTAAATTTCTGGAACAGAACGACAGATTTGAAAAATTTCAATCCGGCTTTAGATCGCACCACAGCACAGAAACGGCACTAATCCGAGTCACCAACGATCTTCTAATGGCATCAGATAAAGGGAACGTCTCACTCTTAGTTCTGTTAGATCTTAGTGCTGCTTTCGACACTGTTGACCATGATATTTTAATACATAGACTTGATCATTACGTTGGTATTTCTGGACACGCGTTAGAATGGTTTAGGTCCTATCTGTCTGATCGCTCTCATTTCGTCCATGTAAATGGAGTCTCATCACCCAGATTTAGTGTTAAATATGGAGTTCCACAAGGCTCAGTGCTCGGCCCAATCCTATTTGCACTTTATATGCTTCCACTAGGGGACATAATCAGAAAAGCATGGTCATGACACACAAATTTATATCTCGGCACGGCCTAATGAAATCTCAAAATTTGCAAATATATTAGATTGCTTCAGCGACATTAGTGATTGGATGACAAGTAATTTTCTCATGCTGAACTCAGACAAAACCGAATTATTACTTGTTGACTCAAACTTAAAGTCTGATGCACCCGAATACAGTATGAATCTTAACGGGCTTGAAATCTCATCCTCACCTAAAGTGAAAAGCTTAGGTGTCATTTTAGATAGCAAACTCTCTTTTGAAAGTCACGTGCACAACGTCTGTAAAACTGCCTTTTTTCACCTCAGGAATATCTCAAAGCTGCGTCACATGCTCTCCCGACCGGATGCAGAAAAACTGATACATGCGTTTATGACATCACGGTTAGATTACTGTAATGGTCTTCTGGGAGGTTCTCCTGCTAAACTAATAGATAAACTTCAGTTGGTTCAGAATGCAGCTGCTAGATTACTAACCAGAACAAAAAATTTAGCCATATTAGTCCAGTGTTAATGTCGCTACACTGGTTACCTGTTAAATATCGCATCCAGTTTAAAATTCTCTTAATCACTTATAAAGCACTAAACGGTTTAGCTCCTCTATATCTCAGTGAGCTCATCACTTACTACGAGCCTACACGACTGCTGCGCTCTCAAAACTCCGGCCAGCTTATAATACCGCGAATCTCTAAAATCTACCAGGGAGGAAGATCCTTTTCATACTTAGCACCCAAACTATGGAATGCTCTGCCTAGTCCAATTCGAGACTCAGAATCAGTGAGTCAATTTAAGTCTAGACTGAAGACGCATCTCTTCAACGAAGCATATATTGACCTGTTATAATAACTTACAGAAAATATTAATATATCGTATAGAAAGGCTGCCTAGTTAGTGCTCGGAACCGAATTACACCTGCACCTTCAGAAAATTGTCAAAATCTATAGTACTTGAATTTTTCTAATTGCCTTGTATTTTTTTTTTTTTTTTTTTTTTTTTCCCCTCCTCTCCTGAGCGCCAAGTGTCGTACGACCGGAATCTCCTAGAGCTTCGGAATCATCGGTGGTGCTTCCTCGACCTCTGTGGACCTGATGACGCTGTTGGCTTGGAGCAGTGGAGCCGCCTCTTTCCCCATTGAGGAGGGAAACATCGTTCCAGAATCATCATTAAAAATGACGCGGAACAACCAACGCACTGATTGTGTAGTGTTAGAATGCCGGAGGAGACTGGCACCAGTGAGCCGGGTTCTCCCCAGGGTTTTTCCTCGTTAAAGAGGTTTTTTTACCTGGCCACTGTTGCGTATGTGCTTGCTCGCTGGTCTTTGTCTTTGTCTTGTCATAACCGCAGCCACTTAGTCAACACCAACAATCCAGACGACAAATTGAATAAAAAGCATCATTTCCCTTACATATTTACATGTGCGCTTTGAGACAGTTAAAACTGTGAAAAGCGCCTTACAAATACTCATTATTATTATTATTATATTATTCTGTGTCCTCGTCGGTTGTTATAGCAACCAGGTGTTTCCTGTTTCTTTGTGTAATCATGTCGTGTATTTAAGCCTTGTTTAGTCTTTGTCTCGTCGCCAGTTTGTCTGTGCGTTTCACGTCAGTCATCCCAGCATTTGTATTTTGCCTAGCCTAGTCCGTGTTCTGACCTTGCTTTGCTTCTCGACCTCATTTTCCCGCCTGCCGTTTTTTGGATTGTTTTGGATATCTTGCTGCCGGACTTTGCTTATTTTGACCATTCTCTCGCCTAGCCCTTATTGCCCTGAACGCCTGTATTTTTGACCTTTGCCCATACGACCACGAATAAAGCCCTTGCAATCGATTCTCGAAGTCTCTGACCTGTTGAATGTGGATCCGTGAACTACAATCCGTATCAGAGTTAGCGTTTCTTAGTGGCTTTTTTGTGTGTTTTTGTGTTTTTTTCCATAGATTTCCATAGAGGCGTTTTTTTGTTAAATTTGGTGATAGAACAGTGTATCTGTCTCAATATAAGACAGTATCAATGGGAAACTACAATTTATTTACATTAATATTTACATTTGTAATGTTTTATTTTTTTTGGCTTGAAGTGGTTTTTTGTGAAGGCTGTAAAATACTTTATGATACAAAATGTTTGTGCTGTGTTTGTCGTTACTGGTGTAGATTGAGCCTATAGTGTTCAACTACGTATATATCAACAAAAATGTCAAATGTAAGGAAGCTTTTAACAAAATAAAGTAGAGCCTTCTTAGCACATGGAAATGTTTTAGCGGGCAAGGCTGAGCTGAGCACTGTTAGACGCCTGTTAAATATTATGGCTGGATTTGTGGACACTGATGAGTAAGAATGTGTTTTACTCAATGAAGGAGAATCGCCACATCCACATTGATGTGTTTTTGTTCATAAAGAATGTTAAACTGTAGCTTGGTCTGCACCTGTGGAAAATTAAATAAAAATGCAGGTTCAACACACCCATTGACAGAAGTCACTGAATGAGCATCCGCAGGAAGAATTCTGTACTTAAACACTGCAGCTGCACTTAAAATACAAATACAAACAATGGAAAACTACCTCATCATTCCACATCAGCCGAACTATGACAGCTTTTCTTTTCTTATTCTAAATGACCTTGAGAGCGGTGTCAAAACAGTGCTTATTTTGTCGTTAAGTCTGAAATTGTAGTATGCATAAACTCTCACCTTTGGAAATGACATAATTACTAATTTGCCCACAGTACAGGAAGGAAATCTACCTTCCCGTTTACTGGTGGAAATATATACGACTGTGCTGCATATGACCTCAAACATTTCTAGAAAATATAATCAGGACAAAAATGATGCCAATAATAAATAAATATGTGGATGCCACATATATGTGTCAATGTGCACTCCAACAATAATTTATTTTATTGTTCTTTAATAAAAAAATAATAATAATAATATAAATTAATAATTGAAACTTTATTAATCAGTCAATAGGGAAATTCATCTCTGCATTTAACCCATCTGAACAAACAGGAGCAGTCGGCAGCCTTAAGGACTGGCGCCCACTGGGCAGTTGGGTGTCCGTGTCTTCCCAAGGACACTCAGTTGCAGACAGAGCAGTAAGGGGATTTGAACACAACTCCCCTATAAGTAAACATAAATATAAAATTGATCATGATTACTGAAAATAAGTCATTTTTAGAATTATGTTATTTGTTTTGCGTTGAATGTGTCATTAAATACAAATCAAAATGTCTTAACCTTAACCCCACTTATCAAAAGACAAAAGTTAGATGCTGAGAAAGTTCTTGAAAATGTCTTTCCTGTCTTCACAAAAGAGGACTTGTCAGTTACAAGCAGTATAATTTGTAAATGTAGGAGTTTTAAGAATTAAGGTGTATAGTTGATAGTAATCTGTTTTTTGAAATACAAGTACCGGTATGTATGCAGAACTGCATCGATTCGTCTTTGAAATCTAAATTAAAGCATATTCTCTGCATTTAAGTTGTCGTCTGGAACATTTATGAGGTGGATGGTGCCGCTCTGGACAGTTTGCTTTGGAAAATGTTTGCGGCAGTTGTTGTTTGATGAAGAGCACGCTAGAACCAGTGAGCTAACATTTCCCTAGGTTTATAATTTTTTGCATTGTTACCTATTTGCTTGCACAAGTCAATGTCTCTAGGTTGGTCTTTGACTGTGAAAAAAACTTTATAAAATATATAATAATATATAATTTTTAACTGAAACCCAGCTTTTCAGACAATTATAATAATCATCTTAACCAGTGGTCTTGTAAAAAGACATTTCATTCATAAAACTTTAGGTGGATCAATAATCAGCAGTGTTTGCCTGTTCATTTTTAAAGATTCACTCACCACAATCCGAAGGCTAAAGTTCCTTGAAAATAACTGTAACTTATTAATATGTTTTGTATTTGAAAGTGAAAACGTGGCATAAGGATATTACACATTGGTACTATCAGGCCAGGCAGCATGAGGAGGAAATGATATCCGCCGCTTCCCTGGAAACAGGAAGGCCTGCTGATTGACAATGGCCTGGGGGTCAGAGGGCAACAGTGGTGCATAAGTGTGTCTGTGTGGCATAATTCAGAAGTTCAGACAGATAGCACAGAAAAAAGATACATTCATACAGTACACGGAAAAAAATGTGACTTTTGTATTCCACAGTAAACAACCTATCTGGCTTGCTTTAAACTTTTTGGCCTGGATTGCTATTTGCTACATGTGATTTTCATGCGCAATTTTTTTTTATTCACTATTATTATGTTAATGTTATGTTACATATTACCTGATGTGTAAAGAGTGCCTGAAAACTCTCCAGGTTTCGAACGAAACCCTTGTACCCTAGATAAGGGAAAGAGATGTCACATATATGGAACAGCTGACAATAAGCTGAAAGCCAAAAGAACAACGCAGGTGAACTGCGGTCAGTGCCGACGATAGCCCAGTGCTGCGGAGCCCCTATATAATCACGGGTCCCTCGGTTCAGCCCTCAGAACAAAACCTCTTGCGGCATCTCATGTGACATCTCGTTCCCTTATCTCAGGGAACAAGGGTTTCCAACGGTCTCTCAATGTCACATATGGGGACACAATTCAGTCCCCGTCGCAAAAAGGAATGTCCAGACATCACCGATGCCGTCCACACGAGGAACGCATGAAACATATCATCAGCACATGCGGAGCAAACGAGGAGAAGTCCAAGTTATAAAAACGTACATAAGAGAAATAAAAGAACGCATTCCTCTCACCCACGCCCATGATGACGCCTGCGCCCGGACTCCCACTGGACCTGGCTGATCGTGCAAAACATAAGCCAAACGAACCCCCAACCAGACAGACCAGAGACTCACCAGACCTAAAGACCTTAACATATCCTGGCCGTGACACCAGTCTCACCTTGCAATCTCTCTGAGAACTACAAACACTAGGGGTGTAAAAGCATGAAGGTCCCCTACCCGTTTCCCACAGGCCACAGCCAGCAGAAACGTCATGTTCTCAGACTCTCAAACGGGGACGCGGCATCTACCTCGCCACGGTCCGCCACATACCACCTCCTGGCGTTTCTGCAAAAAATACGTAGAAGAAGGCTAAATAGAAGAAGTCGAATAGAAGAAGGCGACGCAAGCGACCGACTCACTCTGGCCACACCAGCTACGCGTGCAGCTTCCAAAGCTCCGGCCAAGCAGGCCCCTGCTGGAAACACCTTAATGTTACAAAATGGCAGAAGACAATAGATTAAAACAACAATAAATGTGCAAAAAATGGCAACCGCCAATTCACGTTCACACGATTTAGCTCAGCATCCAGTGCCTTCAGATGGTCTCCTTGTCCGCTTAAGAAATTAACTGCGGTAGAAAAAGATGCCGATTTGTCACGATCACATTCCAGATGAATGGAGATCAGAGTCCATGTATAGTGGAGTAATGAGTACATATTCTCAATCAAAAATCTAGTCAAGTAGAGAGTAAATATTGCTTGTTTTTTTTGAAACACAGTGCAAATACAAAGTAACCAAAAATACTTTTAATGTTACAAATAAAGTATAATATGTATAAATATTAAGTATATATAACATATAGAATGCATTTGAAAGTCTTTACTACTCAATGCGATGCACATAATTTAGATTTGGTTTTGGTCACCACCTGAAACCTTGGCGAAACAGATGAATGCATTTGTTTTTATAAGCCATGCCTGAGTTTTTCCGCTCACATACCTCTGTAATCATAATACTTTTCTTGCCTAGAAAAAAAGAAAAAAACATAGCATCTGGTATGTCCTGAATGATGACATGACCTCTGCAGTCGTACCTGAGCCCCTGTTTCTGTCAAAAAAGTGAGTCCACTGTAAGACTAAACCATCTCTCATAGCAGGGGCTGTTTTAGTTTGGCTGACACTGACTGTTGTTCAAACAGGAAACCGTTCGGCTGCTGTAAATCTGGCTGTTGCTATATTGACTGGGTCGTGACCCGACATTGTGATATTAGATAGACCGTACTGCATTTAATATGTGTGTGTGTGTGTGTGTGTGTGTGTGTGTGTATGTTAATCTATATGTACACACACAGTACTGATACTGACTCAAGCTTCAAGGGACCTCTATGAAAGGAAATTACTCATGCTTTCTTTCTTTCAGCGCTCAAAGTCAAATACAGTCATTTCAATGAGTAATGCTTCCAGTCACAGATCATGGTAATGGAGCAGTGTGTCAAATCCAGCTGTTTTCTAACACAGTGTGCTCATCACCATGGGATTCTGAAACGGAAGTATGTGAGCTCATTTTTTTTCATTTTTCTCATGTCACAAATTTCTTGCAGAAACAAAACAGTGAAAATACTGTGTGCCCTATTAGAAAGTACCGTATACGCATGTTGCAATATGTGCAATTACTTTCTTTAGAAGAATTGTATAAAAAAGTATAAAAAAAAATGCATGCAGTAATTCTGTAGTCCTGGGATATTTGAGTTAGTGACACAGCAAAGTACAGATCTTTCCTTTCCATTTTGGAAATCAAAAGTAGTTCAATAACAGAAGTGTCTTTCCCTGTCTAGTTTCACAAAATCATGAATGAAATTATGGTTTTAGTGAAAAATCTGCAAATGATGGCACAATAGCATGTTTTCCAGGATGTAGCCTAAAATAGACTGGTTTTTACCATGATCAAGTGACACGACACCATTTGAGTTTCAACATCGGACTGAGAACAAAGCCAGTTTTGTTAAATTACACAAAGTGTCCTCTATCTGTCCGCATTCATCCTCCTTGCTATCCTTCTTTTTTGCACATTCAGCTGTGGCCCTTGAGATCACAGTGAATAATGTGTGAATTGTATCATCTTTCACACTATTAATGATGATCTTATAAAAATGAATATGTAATGGGCGTACATTTATTGTGATTATGACAACCTTAATAAGATTGTTACCAATACTTATATACAAACATTATGTAGTACCAGTGTTAACTGCATATTAACTTTGTATGATGATTCAATGTTTTGTCCCTCACTTCTACAAATATAAAATGTAAAAAACATATATAATTATTTACACCACAACAGTTTAAATTATAAAAAACTTTTCTTTTCTGTAGAAAAGACTTCTACTTTTTCTGTTTTAATGTCATGTAGAACAAAATGTAACATTAAATACCATTGAAGCCATTTCTTATTTTTACTCTTTAAGCATGATTATCTTTGCTGTAACTGGCTTATACTGTGACATTGTTAAGGTGGGATTTAGGTGGTCTCAGACAAGCAGTGTGGCCATTAACAAGCTTCCTGGAGCCTGTGGCAACACAACGACAGGAATTTTGAGGTTTGCCCCACCACTTGTAGACAATTTTATCCTGCTAAATTTGTGAATTAAATCTTGGAACAATAAAAAAAAACCAAGTCAAGACAGGGAGAATGAAGGAAGTGGAAGATTTTGGTTTACACGAACATTATTTACAAGTAAAACTCAGTTAGCTGCTGTTAAGCTGTGTGTGAGTTCCTCTTTTATTAAATGAGAGAGAGAGAGAGAGAGAGAGAGAGAGAGAGAGAGAGAGAGAGACATAGCATCCTTTAGTGTGGAGATTTGTGCCCAGCTTGAACCCCGTAACCCAGTGAAGTTACACACATACAATGAAGTGAGCAGTGGGCAGCCTTAATCTGTGGTGCCCAGGAAGCACTAGGACTTTTAAAATGATTTGTATTTTATACTGTGAATAAACCAGCGACTACCTAAACGAGAGCAACTTCCTTTACTGGGAAAATTGGGAATCATGAATTACTGTTTTCACAAACAATGACACCTAGAACACATTTTAGGTTGCAAAATAATCCTTTAGGCAATACCTACCTTGATCATTATCTCTATAGTTAAGGCCAGACTGACATCATTACAATAACACAAGATGCATAGATAAATGGATGGTTGGTTGGACTGATTCATTAATTAAACTGGGGCGGCGTGGTGGTCACCCATTCAAGACTCAAGTCAAACACATGCGTTCAGGTGGAGTTTGATAGATGTGAGAGTGATTGAGTGATTGTGTGTGTCTGTGTTCCGTTCTGGGATTTGTTGGCGTCCAACCCAGGGTTTGTCATGCCTTCAGGCCCAGTGCTGTTGGAATAGTCTTCAGCTCTCCTCCTCACCATGACCCAGAAATGGCTGTAGAAAATACTAGTTAGATGGAAAAGTAAATCTGTAAGTAATGTAGCAGTGCCCTTGTAATGTAACACCTGCATTCTTACTGTGCATCTAACGTTAGTCATCTAGATGTCTATAATTATTCAAAATAAATAATTGTTCAGATAATACATAAAACTGAAATAAATTGTGTTCTTTCAATGCGTCTCTGCAGTTACTAAACTGAAAATCAACTTAAAATTGAAGATAAACTGCGATGGCCTGATACAAAAATATTATAGTTCCGTGCACTAAAAATGCCTCTCAAATTGTGATAATGATCAAAAGTCAGACATGAACATCAGAAACAATGTGAATCATAAACTAAACAAGTGTCATAAGCAATGGTGATGACAATGGTCACAACGAATTACATCATGTGCCACAATTCTGCTTTTTGCAAGATGAGTGGCTTTTTCTCTTTATATTACGATTATTTTTTCATAAGAATATTAAACAAATTAAAAATTAATAAATCGATAAAACTTTGCATTGTGTGTTTGAACATGTAAAAACATTGGCAATTACATATATAAATATGCAAAAATAAAACCTAGTTCCTTTTTTGTAATTTAAAATAAAATTCAACTAAAAAATAAAACCTAGTTCCTAATTAGTTTTCATCTACTTTACTTTACTTTACTTTACTTTACAGTCATCGCTTTTATTCAAAGCGACTTACAAAAGAGGAGCAAGTGAAGCAATTTGTCTACAATAGGCTACAGTAGATGTCAACACAGGCTAAAAAAAAAAAAACAAAATTTTTTATATCTAAGAGCTCTTTTAATCGTCTTAGTGAAGAACTTTTCTTATGACCCCTTCAATGTATATCACAGCGAGTCCTTAAGCAGAGGGGCCGCTATTCTATATCGCAGCAAGTCCTTAAGCAGAGGGGCCTCTGCACTAACAAAAGCCAGATCTGAATCTTCACAACGAAGCTGGTCCCCTGGTCCTTTGCTCGTTCATCCAAAGGTGACATAAGGGTTGGCTCTCCGCCAGAGATCCTGATGTAAGTGCTGTGCGTGTGTGTGAGAGAGAGAGCGTCAGGGTGATCGTAAAGCGAATCCCTAAAGGCTGGCTTAATTTTTCACGTTGTCATCCAGCCAATGGTAATGTCAAGCAGAAAGAAGAAAAGTTAAAGGTGTGCTGTCTCAACAGGGAGAATTCTGTCATCATCAGACCATTCCAGAGGTCAGACTCTCCTGTAAAAATAAACACACATGCGTACTCGCGGGGCTTTTTTTGAAAGCATTCACCAGATCTCTCTGCAGGTGTCCATCTACAGGCGTCAATGAAAACTGATTTATCATAGTCAGAAGACGTACTGGCGCAGTCACAAAATGTCAAAGCATAAGATAGAAACTACGTCTTAGTTAAGCACCATGTCATCTCGAGTTGTTAAACACATTGTGTAAGTATTGCATAAAATGCTTTGTTGGGTTATAAAACACGGATTGTTTTATTAATTGTGCTGAAAGTGTGAATCAACCTATATTCTCGGTTTATATGATTGGCTGGTCAACAAATCCTTAAATTTTTGTTGCAGAAACATTATTTAACCAAAAAGTCGGTCTGTTTTGAGCAATGTTAGTGATTAGCGTTTTATCCCCTTTTAAATCATTTTTGAACGATAATAGCTTGGCCACAGTTCTAGGGTGTGTGCTTCCTGCCTTCTGCCAGGATATTGCTGAAATAGACACCAGCTCCCAGTGACCCAGAAATGGAAAAATAGTTCAGAATAGTTCAAAACAGTTAAAAAAATTGATTAATGGATGTCATATATATGGAATATTCTGTAACCATAGCAACAAAAACCACGTTTCGATAAGCTGTGGCGGCAAGACTGAAAACAAACTGAAAAGCTGAAAGCAAAGGGTAGAAATAAAAATGGTAGCAACATAAACACGATAGGACTGCACAATTCAATTGTTCTACTAATTATGGAAATTGTCTTTTCCCGAATTTTATTTAAGTGTAAACATTTTAACTAAGCATTTATGTCTTTTTAGTCTTTTCTTTAGCAGCTGGCAGCAAAGTATTTATTTCAAATAAGCAAAAGCATGTTTGTTCTTTCATCAGCAACAAATGTGTACTATATTAACAAGAAATGAAACGCTTCACCAAACTGCTTCCTATAATTTATAACTTTAAAGTACCATAATACGCTGCAAATCTTGTTTGGAGCACTACCAGAATACATCTGGAGTTAAAATATAGTTCTTACAAAAATCAGCTATCAAATTAACTAAATATTTAAAATATTGTTGTCTGGATCAGACTTGGAGCTATATTTCAGTGCTATAAGACTTTTCTCTGCATGAAAGATTTGTGATCCTAATGGTTCCATGTGGACACATGTTGAGAAACAGCAAAAATTCCCACATCATATTTTGTCTCCATTTTATATTTCCTTTGGACCAGTGTTTTTTTCGTCTTCAGATTCATTCTAAAGGGAAACCATTCGTTTACTTTGTTGGGTTGTCACATTTGCCAGATGGGTGTGTGGGGATATGTGTCAAAATTAAATATGCATGTTCCATTCATTTGAATTCCCTTCATTTTCTTGGTAAGAATACATGTTAGACTTCTATCTGTGCATGTGTAGATTTGACTTCAGGAAACAGAAGCACAGAGGCTGTATTTGATGAAATTGCGTTTGATGAAATTGTTTGATGAACCATAATAAATATGATAAAACTTGCTAAACTTGTTTAATTTGGATTTTTGTAAATGGGGATTATAAAACCATACATGCTCCAAACATGGTGGACCGCCGTATTCTTGAATAGTCCACCCAAACGTTGTATACAGTACTGTACAATTGCACATCTTCTAACTAACCTTATATTTAGTTGTGAGAGTAACTAGTGACTAATGTCGCCAAATCGTTGATGTCATCGACATTGTGAAGTACTTACTGACTACATGAGACCAGGGCGGGATTCAGTGGATTATCAGTATTGTGGCTCAGTTTGTTCACTATCAGCTTCATTTAACAAGGAAGACAAGCACACTACGCTACGGCAACACGGTTACGCTTTATTTATCACTTTACCGTCATTCTTATGTCATTTGTTTTCAAACACATCCCGAACTTAGGTCCGGTTCTTGGAATTAGCTATGCTTACACTTCATGTTGTTTTCAAATCTTTTGAAATGAAGCATGTCCAATTGTAGTGTAGAGCGCGTAATACTCTCTTGCGTAATAAGTGTTCCAATAATCTGAAAGCAGAGGTCTTGGTACAGTTAAGCAAAAGTATGAGAAACCATTTATGTGGCGGCATACGATAATCTTCCACAGATGTATGTCATCTTCGATTTTCCTTCCTTTAAAAGATCTTGAACATAACCAAGACAAAAGATTTTTTTAAACATCTTAAAAAAGTATAGTGCTTCAGAGATCTGGATTTCTAGAACTTGCTTGAACTTCTTGTTGCCTAATGCTCAGTGGTTATAGCTATGGTCAATGTCAAATTATTATTATTATTAGATTAATTTTCAGTTTGTTTTGTTAATGTGCTGAACAGCAGCTTTGAGACTGTCTTTAGTCTCTAGTATAAACTAAACTTAAACCTTGGACATACTGATTTGTTTCCATTACATCAAATCAAACGCAGTCTTAGAAGAGGTTCTTATATTTTGTCCTATATTTTTTTTTGTTCTTTGTCTGACTTTGGTGGTTATCTTGAAAAATTATATACTCAGCATTAGTAAACTTGCAGAGCATTTTCAAGTTCAAGTTTATTTTTTTAGCGCTTTTATTAGTTCGAGACCAACGCAATGTCGCTATGCGAATTAGGGAAAAAAAAGGTTTTTTAAAAGAAAAATGTGTTCAGAAATTAGGAAAAAGAGTAAATAACATACTAAGTCTTCTGCCCACCATGACTGATGCAGAACCAAACCTTGAAAAAAAACAGCACAAAGAAGTTTGTAATTGCAACATCTTGCCTCCAGCAGAGAAGCTGGAAAAGCACTGGAGGTCTTTGGAGGTCTTGAGAAAAAAACAGATCTGTGGTTGCTGCCCGGCTTTGTCTCAGCATGAGTTTCATTCTGGAGGAAACAATAGCTTATCAAAGACGAAAAGTCCTCCATTGCTTTTTAAAGAACTTGTGTGTACTGGACTTGGAAAAGTCAAATACACAATCAAATGCAAACATGAATTGACTGCATTAATGGAGTAATGTAACACATTTGTGGTCCAGTGGTAAAGAATCTGACGTGTGTCCAAAAGGTTGCAGGTTCAGCTGGTTCTGCAACTGAGTGTCTCTGGGCAAGACACTGACCCCAACATGCCACCCAGGCGCCACTGCTCCGGGTTTTAGTGTGTTTACTTCACTGAGCTTCAAGAGTAAAAGCACAAATGCTTTACTGTAAAAATTGCTCATTTTGCTCACAGGTTACAAATCACCAATTTCAAAAAGACAGTAAAAGTATTAAATTTTAAAAGAACTTAAAAGTATTTTACTCGTACTGAACTTGGTGAAGAACAAAATAGGTTAAGAAAAAGAACGAAAAGTCAAAAGTGTCAAAAGTGCAAAAAAGAATGCAATAAAAAGTAGAAACATTAAATTCAGAGCTGACTTTGATTTGATTCACCTCTCAGTCTTGGAGGGGGGGGGTATTACTGGGTACATACCAACACTCAATTAAACACCTGCTATTTATCAAGCAGCTAGTTCATGTTCATGTGATTTAACTCACAAATAGCATCCAGTACTTTCAGCACCCTGCAGATGGCGATATCACCTTGTCCACCCATGAAATTACCACGGTAGGAAAAGATGCAGACTCGCCATGCACAATGTAACGAGTGACGGTAAGTGTCCATTCAAAAGTAGTGAAGTAAAGAGCACATATACTCTAATCTAATATAATCTAAAAAGTAGTCAAGCAGAGAGTAAAAGTTACTTATATTTTTGATACTCAGTACAAGTACAAAGTAGCCACAAATACTCTAGTCCATTTACTCAAGCACTTTAGCCATACTGATAAACTCTCTTTCTTACTTTCATGATATCTCTGGTGGCTAGTGCATGTCACATGGAGTGGTTCGGCTGTAAAAATGCTTTTCCTGTGAGTGCCTGCTGAATGTTGAGCTCAAAGGATTACATGGTGGCTGTGAACGCTGCTTTGTCAGGATGTTCCCACTGCTTTCACTATCAGAGCGGAAAATGCATGTTTGTCAGAGATCCTGAACCTGGCATTGATTTCTGTTCCATGGCATTGCTCGGTCCAGGCTCTGGCTTGGTCATATTATCTATATCCTCTTCTCACTATGCATAACAAGATTAGGAGACAAGATACTGCCAAAGAGGTATGATTTGTTTTATGGGAATTTGTGTTCACAGACTGCCGTGTGAGCTTGACTTTCCAAGCGGTCTAGTTGTTTGAGGAATTAAAAGCTCTTCCACCTCCATTATAGTTGTTTTTTCCTTGTTTATATAAGATTTTCAAATCTGGACATCAAAGTACATTACAAAGTACAGTTTTTGTTAATAGAAGAACAACAGTAGTGTTCTAAGTCAGCCAGACATGACAAAAAATACTACTAAAATTATTTTGAAGGCAGCTAGATTTATTTTGTTTTATTGTGACATTTGTTTTATTACTACATAGTGAAGAAAATAGACTCTTTGTGATGCTATATGTGATGCCCTCATGATTTGTCTGATTATTTGTCTTTGATTTAACATATTTGCACCCCATTCTATCAGAAAAAAGTCACAAGATCATAAAATGTCTAGAAGCCATTGCTAGCGTTTATGAAATATAGTAAGGTGCCCAAATTCTGCAAAAACAATTTCTGGTAATTCCTTTAGCCATTTGACTTTCAGTTAATGTGAAAATATTCCCAATGGCTGTGTGTGGGCCACTTCCTTCCCCGAATGTTATCTTAGCTCAAGCATTGCCACAACTACCAAAGCTAATGTCTGTAGCAGAGGTCAGTCAGCATAAGGAACTACAGATGACAGGATTCATTTCATAACCATTGGCAAAAATGACATCTAATGGAATCAGTGGAGTCCAGATCATTGTTTGGCCTTGTACACAACCACAGTGGATTCTGTTGATGAAGCTCTTCAGACTTCTCAGCCTTGAGGTCAGCACGCTATCTTAGCTTTTCCAGTCGGGTGCTGTGCATTTGATTTCCCACTCTACAAACCTGGGGCTCAGCTTCCTGCCCCAAAGCCCCAGAGATTGCTGGGAATGGGGAATGAAAGAGAAGAGGATGTTCAGCCAGTATCCTCTACTGTATGTATGAGTATGTACTTTGATGAGTTTTACTGACTGCAAGCACTAAAGCCAGGGCTGGAATAATACTCAGGTAAGCAAGATAATTAAAGACTGTGGCACATTTGCACAATAAGATTTTGTTAACTACCAAGTCAGTAATTCTATACACAGAACAATATCTAATTTCGCCTTGAGCAGTTTTCTAAAGGCTGGTGTCAACATGTCAATGGAAAATGCATTAAATTATAGAGCAGACATCTGACATAAAGTCTACTATTTGAAGATAGATTTGGGATTTTGTTTAGCTGTTGCTAAACTTCTCTGAAAATTTATTTTACTAGAGCATTAAATAAAGACACTGATGTTTTAACAGTTTGCGAGGTTCAAGTACACATACAATGACACACACAATATCTGATTGTGCGACATGATGTTTAGTGAAGAAGTGGGTAAGTTGGCCACTAGGACCCTTATAAAAAAGTGCTATTAACCCAAACAGAGACATGCGCATAAACCCGGAGCAGTGGGCAGTCTTAAAATAGAATAAAGGGTGATGAATTGATCTTGATCAGGACAGTGGATAGCGCTGTCCTAGAAATGAAAAATGAGCAGAAAATGGATGGGTAGAAATTAATTTTAAAAATATATATACAGTCGACTCCGCTTTATTGAGCCATCGGTTAATCAGGGCAGACGATTATTGGGCAAAATCCTTAATGTTCCAAAGCAAATTGTTTATCACATCTTTGATGTAGTCATGAGTAAATGAGCTGGACAGCAGGTCAAGACTCAATTGCTGTATGTAGAAAAAAAGTTTTTTAATGAAGTCCGTCAGGCCCCCAGCTAAATCAGGGTGTGCAGAGGTCAATGCAGACAAAAACCAGGACCAAGAAATAAATAAATAAAGTGTTTAATATTATTTTAATGTTACTTCTCGTCTTTTTTCATATAACAATTGAATATGTAACTGGTAGTGTGTGCGTGGGGGGGCATGTCCGGCGCAGCTTCATTGGGGCAGACACTTTGTTTATGCCAAAATGGTCCAGTCCCGATATGGCCCGATTAAGCAGAGCCGACTGTATTATATTTGTTGCGTATGTGTATGCACAAAAACTGCTATGCATATACATAACACAATAGGAAAACACAACTATGACTCCCAAACAAGTCTATAATTTAACGTAGACTAAAGCCATTGTTACAATCCTGCTCCTCTGCTCCCGCTGGAGGTCGAGGAGGGAAGCGGCAGGTGGCCTAATCAATCAACGGCAGATCGTTTACACCCGCGACAGGTAAGGCTAATCACCGAGTTCCTTAAAATGAGTCTGCCATCAGTTGTTAGAGAATTCACGTCCATGTGGCTTGTGTGTCTTTTGAAATCTTCTTCTACTTCTGGATCTTCTGAGTTAGTCATTAAAACCTTGTTATTCAAAACCTGCCGTCATCTACTTCATCCCGGTGGGACAGATTTACCGGTCCAAACAAGCGAGAAACAATTGCCTGTGAAGCAAAGGACGGTGGCAGCATTCCTTGTTTCTTTTTTTTTCTTTTCTGCAAACTCAACAATATGGACGCACTATAACTGTTTGCTGTTATTTTCACTCCGGAGTGGGAACAGGATAAGCACTTTGCGTTTCATCCAAGCATGGTCACGACAGTGCTCGACCACAAGCTATGACATTCAGCTGGGAAGGATGGCTCCTTTGGACTTCCTCTTCTTCCGAAGTTTGGTGATCCCAAACCATTCTGAGCTTGTCATTAAAACCTTTCGCAAATCCCGCCGTCTTCTGCTTCAACCCGCCGTGATTGCCATACAGTAACAATAGCCGAAAAGGGAAATAAGGAGATACAGTTCAGATGTGCCAGTCTTTTGTGACATTTACATTTTTAGAGAAGTTATATTAAATTCAACATTTTTTTGTGTTATGCTGTTGTGAGTAATCCAGAAGCGTAAATAATTTTCGACTTCAGGAAGTCAAAAGAGATAAGGATTCTTAAAGCATACATTTTAAAACAAAGTAAAAAGAAAATAAATCTGCATATGTTGGCTATGAAACAAATTATGATTTCTGGTTCAAGGCCATCTAAATGCCAGCATTATCCTGTGCAATTTAATATCTAATTTTATAAACAAACCTAAACTTGAAGCAAGTCTTCATGAAACATTCATCTTTGTACTTGTTCATGACCTTCAACAGAGGAAATTCTGATATTGCTAGGTGTGTCTGTTTGCATTTCATTATGCCACTGGCCTTTAGATGATCTCCTCTTTGTTTTAATAACTAAAAACACCAGACTTGACTTTTAATTTTGTACCTTCCTTCTAAAACCACTCCATCATTCTGGTGCTCCCACAACAGTGTTCTACTTCTCCGGTTTCCAACCGAAACCCTAATCATAACATTCTGCTTCTGTTTCCCGACAAATTAGCTTTTGATTAGCTGATTATTTTTATTTAATATTACAAATATGCTGTAGTTGAATAGTTTTTTACATCCACGTTTATGTTATTTGTGATTGAAGTAGTCACAAGTAGACAAAAAATGGGCAAATACTACCAAAATGTATAATTTGTATTATTTTATATTGTTATCAGAGGTAGAAATGTATATTTTAGACAGAAATAAAATGAAGTGATGAAGTGCTCTCTGCTGTGAACATAAGGACTGAGACAAGCCTTTCTTTAGTAGTGAAAGGCTTGTCTTTCACTACGAAAGAGATTTTACTTTGTACAAATCTAATCAGTAACACTTATAGCACTAAACAGTGGTTCTACAGTGGGCTTTGATGTTTTTGGACAGTTGATCTTTACACACAATTCTGTGCAAAAAGAACATATGTAAATTAAAGTTTTAGGAAATACGTGTCTTGTATGAGATGCATGTCTGGGGTGTCAAGACAACGGGTGTGTAGTGAGCTGTAGTGTCAAAGCCTTGATGTTACCCACTTCAGAATTACTTTTTTGGCCCTCATTTGAAGCTGCAGGTTTTTATTAACATTAACTTGTAATATTGTAATAACTTGAAATATAATTTTCGCAAATCATTGTCTCCCAAGACGGTATTGAATTGTGAAAACTTGTCTGGAGCTGTCCTCGAGCCACGGCTTGACTGATTCAGCCTGGTGCTGCGAAGACGTGACTAGTGAGGGCTAGTACTGCGGAGACTTGACTGATGCTGCCAGTGGAGAGATAGGGAGGAGAGGCAGACAAGAGAGAGCAATGGGAAAATGAACTGGAAGAGTGAAAGCTATGGCAAAAGAGGGGATCAGAGGAGCAGAATTAATAGAAAGAAAGAGAAGTCCAACAGCGTGGTCCAGGAGCGAGCGAAGCAGAGGAAGACTGAGCAGAGCAAGAATGCTCCGGGGAGGGTAGAGCAGAGCAAGCAGGCTCCCAGAATGGTTAGAGAGAGCGAGAAGGTGCTGGAAATGGCAAAAAAAGAGCAAGAGAGCCTAGAGTTTTCTGAGAGAGCATGAAAATTACAACATCGAAAGTAATGGCAGGGGTGCACTGGAAGATTGCAGACCAAGTGTCTCCGTTAGAGTCCTGCTGCTTCCTTCCATGGCCACCAGAAGAAGTCAAGGAACAATAGTTTCATTGTTCTATTCATTTTAAAATCAGTACAGTTGTTTTGAGATTCCCTCCCGAAATCGAATTAATAGAAGTTGTGTTGAGTACTGACACTAACAGGAAAGACTGACTACTCAATTTGCTTCTGTGCTTCAATATGTGTCCAGCAAGAATACTTAAATTGGTCCAGGATATAATCATAATCTCAGATATCATAAATGGGAAGCCTAGGAATTAACAAAACACACTTGTGATGGCATCCTTTGCTTGCGCTAGTGATCTTCGGTAAAATACATCTTTTTTTTTCCAACCCGAAAGCACATTTTGATGTGCGCTAGTCTGTGTGCATCTCGTCTGATCAGAGTCTGTCCTGCTGTTGCACTTGTGTACCCCATATTTATTTTGCATGCCCCCCCACCTCTGTTGTACAAGTTTCTCTGTTCTGCGTGTTCTGTGTAGCACCAGGGTCCTGAAGAATCGCTGTCTCATTTCACTGTGCTTCGTTCTGCTGTATGTAGTTGAAATTACAAAAAAAGCTTCTTTGACTTTTCTTCTGACAAAGAACCCCCTGCCGGTGTGGATACAAAGGTTCTCTGAAAGAGTTCCTAATGGTAAAGAAAGGGTGTTTTAACATGTCTTCCAATACGTCGGAATGGTAACTTGGTAACTTAGAGTAGGCAACTTGCCCCAGCTGACAAGCGTCAATGAAATAACAGGCATACTGATAACAGCATCACAACTGCAGAATCACTCAGTGAGGCAAGGAGAGATATGAGACATATACTGTATGAGAATACTCACAAGAACCAAAAAGTAAATCATACCATGGACCATGTCTCTACAATGTTTTGACCATGACATACCAAATTCAGGTCAGCTATTAAAACCTAATATGTGTGATTGATTCTTAAATCATTCTTAAAATTAGGCTGCTAATTTAGTCCCATGTTACATCCTTTTTAATTGACCATAATTGTTCACAGGAATGAGTTGGTCATGTTGCATCTATTTAGCCTCTTCCAGTAAAGTTGGTGAGCTTCACCTATGTGAAAATTCAGAGGAGGTATGGTGTCACTTCTGTAGTGGCCATGAGGGAGTTGACGATACTCAGGAAAGTTGGAAGGCGGAATAGGGTTGTTTTATAAGGAATGAAGTCGCTTCAACCTAGGAGAGAGGAACCGTTGTCACACAAAGTGTGATTGTAATGTTAATTGTAAAGTGTGATTGTAATGAAAAGTTGTAATGTCAGGATTCCAGAAGAGACTGGTACCAGTGCGTAGGGTTCTCTCTGGTTTATTTGTAAAGCACCTTACACAGTAGCAAAGTGTCCCACAGCAGTTGTATGAAATGGACAGTACTATGCCTACGAACAGTGAGCAACATCTGACACGACAGTGGCTAGTAAAGCTAAACTTTCTGACGGACGGCAAGAAGACAAACAAACCTAGAGAGAGTCCAACTCACTGGTGTCTTCTGGCTTTCTAATATTACAAAGTCTTTGTCATGATGGTTTAGGATGATGGGTAAACAATGTAAATAAAGTTTATTTTGCCTTAAAAATAAGAAATAATTTGTGAAACACATAAACATACCTGGGTGAAGAAAACTAGGCTTAAAAAAAACCCAACACAAATCAATCTGGGTAGTGTCATAAAATGTCCCATTTTCTGGCATAGCAAGACAGATCCTTGACATGAAACTGGAAACTCAAAAACAGAATGCAGCAGTTGTATTTTTAATACATTTTTAAGTACATTTTTAAGTACATTTATTTAGTCATAATTATTATGAGATTTCCATGCATCATACTAGCGCCACAAACAACATTAAAAACAACAAATAAAATAGGAGAAATGCATTAAACTAATGTTGTTCCAAAATTTTCCATTAAAAACATAAGTGGGTGAATTTGTCATTTTGTCCATTAGGGGCATATCATCTACTCCTACGTTCCAATTTGTGCATGTGAGAATTGATTTTTTTCGCAGAAGAAATTTGGCAAATGCCACACTTTCTTGTGACAACACTGGAGACTCTTTACTCAAAAGCACCAGTAATTTCTGCTTTTAAGTCAGACAAAGATTGATTTGTATTCACACTTCAAAAAAACCATACCAGACTGAGAAACGACCACCTCTTCAACCGAGTCTCAGCCTGGTTCTTTGGTGTTCAAATACTGTATTCACACCTGCACAAAACATCCAAAGCAGAAAGTTTGTTTCAAGCAAAACAAACAAGGCATGTGTGAATACAACCAAAATTTTCATGCCTCCAAGTTTGTTTTACTTTATTTAACGTGTTGCTTTGCTAAAATATAATAATATTTTTATATTATTGCTCCGAGTTACAGACACAAACTCGGAGCAGTGGGCAGCCACACAGTGCGGCGCCCGGGGGGCATGTGGGGTTCAGTGTCTTGCCCAAGGACACTTAGTTGTAGAACTAGTCGTAGGGGGGATTCGAACCGGCAACCTTTTGGACACGAGTCCAAGTCCCCTACCACTGGACCACAACTCCCTTATAGTTTAATAAAATACTCTGAAAAGTTGCACAGTGGTACATTTCTTGCTTGTTTGAATCAATGCTTTTTTTTTACAATTTCATATCAAATTAATCTAATAATAATTAGATAAAAAATGTATTCTACATTCGAAGAGTGGTAAAACTGAAGATAACTTGATTCTGGTCGTAATTCTTAGGATAGAGCTATGAAAATAAATAATCTACTCATTGTAGACGTTTAATCTTTCTACAGTGACATTTCTCATCAGTCGATGGGTGTTTATCGTTTTTTGAAACAGGGCAAATTGAGTAAGTTGTGACGCTTAATGAAAACCAGAGATTTCTGAACTAGGTAAAAAGAGCTACAAACTGAATGTGAGATTTTAAACATCTGGAAAGAACCTTATCATCACCACAGCATAAATTATGTGCCTGTTGCCAAGTCCAACATAGCATTCTGGTCTACATGTCGAAAAATTGCCCTCATATATCACATCAGCCAGCTCGTGTTACACCAGTGACAAAACCTATTGCAGTTATTCTTCCTTACGAAGAATGAAACGTATGCTCATGCTCAAGCATAACTTCAAAGTCACAGGGAGCATTTCCTTGTGCCATATCGTACCACTCATTTAATTATCGCCACTATGATCTTTCCCTATGTGGTAGATGGAGGCATTTTTGCCTCTTTTCCAAGCAACATTTCTTTTGCAAACCTTGTGTTGCCGGTAAACTAGCTTTTTGTAGTGATGCTTGCTAGCTCTCCTGGATTACTTTACTCTTTGAAGTCTTTCCAGACGTGCTATGGCAGGGGTACAGGTTTTTTCCAGGCCTCTCTATCAAAGCACACTAATATCACACACGAGTTATTAATGTTACATTATTTTCACAGCTCATAGCACCCAGGGGCCAATCACAAAGAGGAGGGTCTCAATTATTGTGCAACAGGGCTTTTAATAAAACAGTGTTTAAAGTCCCTTGCTACTTAGTTTTTTACCATATTTTATGCACAAAATTCAAGCAGTGAGAATATATTCGAGCTTGTGGATGGATGCCAGGAGAGATGGAATGTTGTAAAGTTCAGCAGGTTTGATAAAAGATCCTAAGTTAAGCTGAGTTGAATTTATCGGATCTGAAATTACAAATTGACTGCAGACATTAGCGACCCAGCGATCTTTCTCCCCCAGTGACTGAACAAGCACACCTCCCTCCAGATCCCAGTGTGAGATGAGCGAGAAAGCAACAGGTCACCCGCTTGCGCACTGTTTTTCTGTTTGCTCTCCAAATGCCAGGAATCCCTCTCCTTTTTGTTTTACCTATGAATCATCCATTAAGTTTTTAGTTTGCACAATTAGCCACAGAGATCTTTGCTGTGGTAGTGACTTTTTGCTTCAGGAGGTGAAGAAGAGTGCAAAGTGTTTCTACCTGTTGTCTCTGTTTGGTTTACGCTTTTTGAAGCATCGTAAAAGGATTCATATTCTGGAATCTGCATACAGATAAGGAGAGTAAAGATTTGAGTTTGAGAAAATTGAGAAAGTTGTTTTAATGCAAAGCAGATGTTCTGGATTCTGGTATTCCCAAAAGCTAGCAGCTGGCCACTCTTGGCTCATCCTGCTGAATAACATTCGGAGATGGCCGTGAGCGAACAAGAACCTGTTACTAATTAAGTTCTCGCCCTTCTTCACTTTGAAGCAGAATGTTTCATTCATGATGCATAGAACGAGAGAAGATGTGGGTTTATGAGGTTTATCACACTCCTGTTGTAAGTGCTTTCATTATTTTAATTTTATTTCTTTTATTATTTTCATGAAGTATATATTTGGTGAACGGAATGGCTGCAGAATGTTTCAGATACTTGATGAAACTTTTTTCCATGTAGAAACATGAATATTTTGGCTTGAATATTCTGGCTGAGAGCAATAACACATGCCTCGGAAGAATTGCCCTGTCTTTAGATCTAGAATGGCAGTCTAGAGATGAAGTATGTTGAGATCAAAGTCAAAGTCAAAGTCAAAGAAGCTTTATTGTCATTTCAACTACATATAGCAGAGCGATACACAGTGAAACGAGACAACGTTTCTTCAGGACCTTTCAGGAGATAAACTTGTGCTTCATCAAAAACGCATTTCCCAGCCAACTGGTAGTGAACTAATCATGCAATGTGTGTTAGTAACACAATGAAACACAATTCTCTTAAATTCATGTTTTTGGACAGTGGGAGGAAACCAGAGACCTGAATGAAACCCACGCAAACACACAAAGAAAGGGTACATACAAAATCTACAAGGAAAAATCAGATCTCAAACTTGACTCTAATGGGTCTTTCTTGAGGAGAGGCGATGCAATTTTTAAATAAATATATAGATACATATGGCCACTAAGAACATACTGAATTTGTCTCTGCATTTAACCCATCCCAAGTGAAGTGCACATACACACAAGAAAGTGAACAAACCTCTGGAGCAGTGGCCTAAGCCCACTAAACTGATTTTAAAAAGCAGATCAGTTTTATAGCTTGAAAAATATTCTCACTCAAAGGAATGTTAGCTCACTGAGACAGTGTGGTTCAATTCTACAGCATGCTATGTCTATTATTACATTAGTCTATTAATAAGGTTTAAAGGTTTAAATGCTCATTTCAATGGTTTATTAATCCTGCTAGACATGAATAGAGAGAGCTATAAATAATGTGCTGGAAGTGTGAAATACTGATAATATAACTACAAGATTTACTCTTCCTGTCATTATTCTCCTTTTACACTTTTCTTTATACCCTCAAGGTTCATTCAAAGTCACATTTTGGATCCCATAGGATCCTAAAACATCATCCCCAGCTGTGATCCTTTAGCGGTGTGTCCATAAAATACGGAGATGTGCACTTTCCCCCCTCACTCGCATTGAGAGCACCTATTGTTTCACAATTTTTCACAGTGACAGACATATACAGAAACCCATAAAATATCTGTCTCTCATATTTAACCAATGTATTCACTCGATTGAGTTTTCAAGAGTTTTGGCATTTCAAAGGGAGCTTTTGTTTTGTTGTTTTTGTTTTTGTGGCTTTGTAATTTACACTGAAAAGCCGTAAAACAGCATTTGCCTTTGAAGCACAGCTGTGATGACTGATATTCTGCTTTGCTTTTGCCTTTAAATTCATGTGGTTTAGAAGTTTCCCCACCCAGTGTTTTTTCCAGTTTACTAGACATTTTTATTTTCACTATAAGTGTGGATGAATCACTTTCCAGTGTGCTTTACTGTTAATTTAAAGGGGTTGTCATAGGAAATGTTTGCTCATGGGTGCTCAATACTGTAATCCCATTGCCAGTTACTTAGTTTCAGTTCAGCTAACTAATCTCATGATGTTGACTTCCACTTTAGGAATATTATCCTCTGGAAATGTGTATGTCCAGTGATGCAGTCCAAGCGTCTAATTTGACTGAATTCCACCTACTTCTAACCCGTTTCACTCTGATGCCAAGAACAACAAACCACAAGCACAGATCTTTAGCATGGGGCTTTCCACCTCCAACGTGACTTTCTCAGATTTTTCCTTTTATTCTCTTTTAAAGTTTGAAGCCAGCACCCTGTACTGATCAGTTGGAAGGTGAAGAATTTCCTGTGGTCAGGTCAAGAGGTGAAAGAAAGACCGAGCAAGAAAAGCCAAAGAGAAATGAATGCACAGGTTGTTTGGGAATTAAAAAAAAAAAAAAAAAAAAAGAGTAAGATTTCAACAGCACTGCTAACGTAATATCACTTGTGTAATGTATTACTCAGATTATACTGCAGCTGACTTGACTAACTAGATCTGTTTATGTGTTCAAAGATTTAAAAACGTGTGTTTTAATAGCTATGAAATGCAATAGACTTATGCAAGTAAAGGATTTTAATGAGTTAAACTACCTTTATGAATGGGTTTTTTCCTCTTTTTTCACACACACATATAAAAACACTTAAATGAGATGCACGTGCAAGATGTGAACATGTCAGCGTTTCCAATTCAAGTAAAATTTTAAAGCAAGTTGGGAGGAATAGCAGGTATATACGATCATTGTGATAGACCAGCCTTAAATTATTTTTCTCTATAGGTTCAATGATTCATTTTATTGCAGCTGACATCTCTGTCCCTAAGCAACAGACCCCCTAAAAATGACCGCAGCTGCGTTCGTCCCTTGACAAGCCATTTTTCTAGCAGAGTATGTAAGTGAACACTAACCTGTCCCAAGATTGCCATTAACCTGCAGCCAGTAGCATTAATACATGTAACACAATGTTATAGTGATATACAGTAGAGTGAGAACTCCCTGCAGCTGCAAATTTTTAACTTTTTTGTGCAAAAGTCCACGTTTCTAAAAAGTGTAATGTATAAGATCAACGTATAAGAAAACCGGATCTAGGTAGGTAGGTATATACTTTATTAATCCCTGAGGGAAATTCTTGAAAATAGGCCAAACATTCTTAAACTGAACAGAACCAATCTCAACCTACTCAAACCGAACCTAAGCAGTTATTCAGTTTTTATGCGAGTGAAGCAATTGATCATAACTGAAAAAGGGTTGCCGTTCAACAATTACAAAATTCTTAAGTAACAATTAGCACACCCCACAACACATATATGTTTATATAACATAAAAGTTATATTGCAACCTTTATAGACACAATTATGTCAACACAGTTAGAGTTTTATAGATGGACAGGAGTGTAGAAAAAACAGCCCATTATATCATTCAGAATTATATTTTTATTTTTAGTGTTGTTTTCATTTCTTCATTGCCATCCATCCATTTTCTACCGCTTACTCAATTTCTGGATGAGAAAAAGGGTAGCTGACCTACAGTAAGGCCGGACACACATTTGCAGAGTAAATGTCAAAAATAAAAAGTCAAAAATGAAAAGACAAAAAAAAGGTATAAATGCTAAATAAAAACATGTTTGACATATTTAATATGTTTTTACTTTGAGGTAATTTTTAATTACCATGTATTACAACTTTCCTATTTCCCTATGCTGTAGTTTAAAACATTTCATACATCTTGTTTTGGATCATATGGATGGATCATATGATACAGAAAGGGCCAGAGCAGGTGTTTTAGTGCGAGTAGGGAACTTTTACAGACCTTCTTTTGACTTCGGTAGGTTCCAGTTTATTTATATGGTTCATTTCTCAGTCCAAGACCAACTCAAAGTCGCTATGCAGAGTTGCAAAACAAAGTCATTTACAAATAGTGTCCATTGTTCATCGGTGTGAAGACTATGACTATGACCAGTGAGAAAGCTACAATCGCGACAATGGCTAGGAAAACAAAACCTCTCTGCCGGTGTTAGAGAAAATAAACCTAGGGAGAACTGGTGCCAGTCTCCTCTGGCATGCTAACATTTTAAAGTTATTGGTGAAGATGGTTCCGGACGGTGTCTTCCTCCTGCTGACTGGAAAGTGAGGAAGCTCCATCTATCCCATGATGACGCATTGGCAGCAAATCTTGAGAATGGACCAGGAGAATGACATCATAGACGGTAAACCCACTGAACGCACAAGAAAGCCAAGAAGATGAGGGCAAAGGAAAACTCCTCTGAGCGACGTCATCTTCATCCTGGTGGCATCGACACTCTTCTGAGCGACGTCATCTCCATCCTGGTGGCATCGACACTCTTCTGAGCGACGTCATCTCCATCCTGGTGGCATTGACACTCCTCCAAGTTCAGCGGCTGTTCGGTGGAACAATTTATATATCCCTGTTAGAAAACCCACAACCTTCACAACACTAAAAATAAAAACACTAAAACAGCTCTTTCACCAGCACCTCAACACAGAATATATAAAAAAGAGTTTTGTCTAGAGTGTTTATTGACTGTAATGCTGTTCTGTCTAGTAAGTTTTTTTTTATATAGCATTGTGTGAAGATCTGTTGTATTAGACAGATGGCTTCACTTGCTCCTCTTTTTGTAAGTCACTTTTGATAAAGTCCAGTATAAAAGAACATGGACTCGTGTCCGAGAGGTTGCAAGTTCAAATCCCCCTACAGCTGGTTCTGCAACTAAGTGTCCTTCTGACACTGAACCCTTGCCCCCTGGGCACCACGACTTAGGCTGCCCTCTCTTCCGGGTTTGTGTGTGTTCACTTCACTGTGTGTAGCAGTGCGGAGCACAAATTTCAATATGGTACCTAGTGGCCATATTGACAATCACACTCACTTTTTTTCATCATCTCCATCCTAGTGGTATCGACACTCCTACGGGCGACGTCATCTCCATCCTGGTGGCATCAACACTCAGTAGTCATCTGTAAAGTGTCTAGTACAGGGGTGGCCAACCCATGGCTCTTGAGTCTCATTAACTAGTTTCATGCGGCTCTTCAGGAGCTTTTACATGACACGAGTCAAATAAGCACACAGTGTTAACTGTTGAAAAATAACTAATATTATCCTGTTGGTGTGGTTGTTTTCATTAAATCTGGCTGAGCAGAGGTCTGTGTGTGCATCTGTGTGCATGCGTGCATACAAGATTAAGGAATGGGATGATGTTTATGTGTGCCTGTGTGTATGATGTGGCTCTTTGTGGCTCTAACACAGAAAAAGTGGCTCCTAGTTTCTGACTGGTTGGCCACCCCTGGTCTAGTAGACTGGACAGGGTACAGCACAGACAGACACTGATCAAGAGAGTTGGTTCTGTTGAAGACACTGGACACCATCAAAAAAGTGGATGCTGGAAAAAATTACATCCATCCTGCATAATACCTGCAACTCTTATTGTGAGGTATCTGTGCAGCACCTTCAGCAGCAGACCAGTCCACTGAAGGAGCCGAAAGCACTGCCGTTGCATTCTTGCCTGTCATTATTAAATTGTACATATTCAAGAACATGTGACAAAAACATTCTGTACAAAATTCTGTACATAAATAGTTCACCAAAGAAATATATTATTTGATTCTATAGATCCTTCAAGAACAACTACTTGTGTCTTTTTATTATAGAAATATATAATTTTTATAAAATATATTTACATGTTTTTTTTTTTATTGCATGGTCACCTTCTCTTTGTTCATATGACCTAATTTCACCTTTTCAACACCACAGTGTGGAACTGTGAATGCATACACTTGGAATTTTATCAAGACAAACCAGAAGAGAAAAAAAAAAAAGAACAGCATGGCTAATTTATTATGTTTGCCTGTAAAAGTAAAGTGTGCCTATACTTGTTTTTAAAATATTTCTTTTTAATTGCATTAACAATACAGTGTATTCCTTTTTTTTTTTTTTTTTTTTAAATAACATTACAGTACAGTAAATCTTATTGGCTTGTAGTGTATGTAAAAGACATATGGAAATGAAATCTGAAACATTCTTTCAGGAAAAAAAAATTCAGCCACACTTACATTTTATAGTAAAAACCCAGTTACGGCCACAACAACAGCCTTGGAAGTAAAGCGCTGACACGCACAATTCTGGTTAATTTATGTCAGAGTGGATTTCAGTTTTTAATGGTTGTGCATCTCGAGAATTTGTACTGTGAAGGTTTTATACTGTGTACAGCATTCAAACCAAAGAGCAAAAACCAGAATGTAGCTTTTAAACACTGAATACAGTACAACAAAACCACAGGATAAAACTAAAGAGGCGACCAACTCAAGATACCCAACATTGTCAATCATTAGCAACAATCTAGCACATGATTAAGAAGACAGGAGTGCTAAATAAAGGAGGTAACGAAGATTGAGAAACCAATAACAGTGAAGAATCTTTAGATAACAAGATGGTGTACAAAGAAAACCATGTGCTTGCAAACCATGGACCATGCCAGTCACATTATCCACACCATGTGAAATTGTGGCAGTAGTACTCTGTCTAGGATAACGTTTTGAAACATTTAAATTCAGCATATTTTTATAATTTAGTATTCACAAGCACAAAACCAAACGCAAACTTACCAATACGAATTACCCAAACACAAAAAAGGAAACCATGCAAACAGAAATGTCCAGGCTGGCAAAAAAGTGGTAGAACAACAACAACATTATTACAATTAAGCCACACACAAAAAAAACTGCAGTCTGACAAAACTAGTGCAAGGAGAAAAGTGAATACATAGGTCAAAATATAAAAAGTTAAAAGTCCAGGTGCTGTTGATTAATTTCAATATGCCAATAGGATGGAGCAGGTCTGGTGAATGATTGGTCTCTGCTGATTGTTTCTTGGAAATGTTCTGATACAAGACAAAATGTTGGAATGTGAATGATCATTCTGTTCTACACAATCATAGCATTTTGAAATTGCACACCAGACAACACGGTTAGCTTAATTGTGTTACTAGAAATGCAGAATCCAAAGTGAAAAATCCAAAGTTAAAAAGTGGCATCAAATAAAACAAAATAAAAATACAAAAGACCCCACATACAATTTGTCACATTCATTTTTCCACAAGTGCTGCACAAGGATGTTAAAAACAACTTGCAGAGCACAAAAGGTGGTCCAGCAGACCCCAAGAGAGCAACAGGCTCACAGGAATATCAAGCAGGTCAATCTTCAAAAACAGTCACTTTCATAAACACAGTCTAACGTGCTGTGTAAGAATAATAAACCACAAGCTGGAATTAAAAGAGGTTTAATAAAAAGGAAGAATTTCTAATAGTAATAAACAGTGTGTGCACAAACTAATCAAAAAGGAATTTAAAACAAACGTTATTAAAGTGGAAGGGGTACAGAGAGTAGGACTGCCGAATTGCCTATTCATTCATCAAAGATAATTTGGGAACAGTCTGTACAAATATATGTTTTGAACCTGTTTGTTTCCACTTGGACTACCAGTATTCAAGAATTAAATGAACGCTCATGTGAAATTGTTATTAGTTATTTAAAATACAGGAAACTGTACTAAACTCTTAATTTCTAATTCAAGTTTTAATGGATTTGAATTTTAATTATCAGCACAATATGTTTTACACTGCACACGCTGTACACTTGCTTTATTTGACATTGCAGCATGGGCGTAAGTTGAAGCAGGAATTTAAATCTGATGAAATTCCACACAATATAAGTGCAAGAAAACTTCTATTCTAAATTGTACATGTTCAGTAAATGTGCAAGGGACCAAATAAGGTCAGGCTAGTCAATAAATTCACTGGAAGCCAAAAAAAAAGATTATTCAACCTATGATAATGGACATTTAATTGGTTACCCAGCAACTAACAAGCCCAGGTGATGGAAATCAATGCTACTTTAAAAGCAATGATGCAGAAGCACAGAAGGTAATGTTGTTAGGCAGTGATGTTAATGGTGGGATAAGATGGGTGGCTTATTTTTGCTCTCAGTGATTATTTTGCATTGCCATTTTCAGTTAAAAGGTATGTATGAGTAGCATCATTATGAAGCCAATGTTTTAATTTATTTGGTCTCAACTTTTTGTCCTGTTCTAGGTCTTGCCTATCCAGTCACAAAGCATGAACCTGATGTGGCGCAAGTGCAGATAGGTCCAGAAGGTTTGTTTTTTTTTCTTTCTTTTTTTTTTTTGCCTGGCGTGTGTCCCTAATTGAAATGATTGCAGGCAGTTGTATTCAACTGTATTGGTTCTCATACTTTAATTTACCTGTACATGAACCTTTTTAACATTTTATAATTTCAGTAATCTCTGCTTTCTCTAGTTATTTTTTTTTTTTAAATCACCTATTTTGTTTGTGGTATTTCTCTTCTAGATAATTTAGCAAACCCTGTGGCAGCAGAATGCAAGATGGCTGTGCTTTTGAGTTTGAATAATATATCTGGAATTTCAATTGGTGAAGGTAACAACGTTTGATTTTCATTTTACTTGGTTACCATTTCTTACCTGTTTTTTTTTTTTTTTTTTTTTT
>CM051505.1:725128-737296 GCA_028031935.1 Paedocypris micromegethes
TTTTTTTTTTTTTTTTTTTTTCTAGTTCGTGATAACAAAGCAGTAAATGCTCAATCCCAATTGTCGCTGTCCAAATTAATTGATTCCAACATTAAAGAGAATCCCTTTGTAGCAAAACCCATCCAATTTCAGCATTCTCAACATTCTTTTCAACCCTTAAATGGAGCTAATGTGGAGCATGCCAACTCTCAACCATCAAATGTGTCCAAATACCACTCGACAGTGAAGCCCAGCTTCCGTACAACTGTGAAGTCCAGCCCCCAACCCTCTAAACAGCCCAGCTCTCTGTATGTGGCATCTACACCTCAACTCTCAAAGCAGCCTAGACACCCAGTTATGGAGTCTAGCACCAAACCACCAGAACCGTCCCGATCTTATTTAGTGTTCAGCACTCAACTGTCAAATGTGTCCAACTACCATCCAGCAGTAATGCCCAGCTTCCGTCCAGCTGTGAAGTTCAGCCTCCAACCTTCAAAGCAGCCTAGTCCTCACCCAGCTGTGGAGTATAGCCCCAAACCAGCAGAACACCCCAGTTCTGGTTTAGGGTTCAGCCCTCAACCATCAACGGTGATCAACTACCATTCATCAGCAGAGCCCAGTTCTCACCCAGCTGTGGAGTCCAGCCCCCAACCCTCAAAACAGCCCAGTCCTCACCCAGCTGTGGAGTCCAGCCCCCAACCCTCAAAGCAGCCCAGTCCTCACCCAGCTGTGGAGTCCAGCCCCCAACCCTCAAAACAGCCCAGTCCTCACCCAGCAGTGGAGTCTAGCTCCCGACACCCAATTGCGCCCAGCTCACGCCCAGTCAGTAGTAAGTCTAGCGGCCCCAAATCACCAGAACAGCCCAGATCTCATTTAGTGTTTAGCACTCAGTCATCAAATGTGTCCAACTACCATCCAGCAGTAATGCCCAGCATCCGTCCAACTGTGAAGTCCAGCCTTCAACCCTCAAAGCAGCCTAGTCCTCACCCAGCTGTGGAGTCTAGCCTGCAACCCTCAAAACTTCCCAGGTTACACCCAGCACAGGTGTCTACCATTGAGCCCTCCAAGAAGTTTAGCTTGCACCCAGCTGTGGAGTCTAGCCCCCAACCCTCAAAACAGTCCACTCCTCACCCAGCTGTGGAGTCTAGCCCCCAACCCTCAAAACAGTCCACTCCTCACCCAGCTGTGGAGTCCAGCCCCCAACCCTCAAAACAGCCCAGTCCTCACCCAGCTGTGGAGTCTAGCTCGCAACCCTCAAAACTTCCCAACTTACACCCAGCGCAGGTGTCTACCATTGAGCCATCCAAGAAGTTTAGCTCACATCCAGCTGTGAAGTCCAGCTCCCAACCCTCAAAACAGCCCAGTCCTCACCCAGCTGTGGAGTCTAGCCCCCAACCCTCAAAACAGTCCAGTCCTCACCCAGCTGTGGAGTCTAGCTCCCGACACCCAATTGAGCCCAGCTCACGCCCAGTCAGTAGTAAGTCTAGCCCCAAATCACCAGAACAGCCCAGATCTCATTTAATGTTCAGCACTCAGCCATCAAATGTGTCCAACTACCATCCAGCAATAATGCCCAGCATCCGTCCAACTGTGAAGTCCAGCCTTCAATCCTCAAAGCAGCCCAGTCCTCACCCAGCTGTGGAGTCTAGCTCGCAACCCTCAAAACTTCCCAGCTTACACCCAGCACAGATGTCTACCATTGAGCCCTCCAAGAAGTTTAGCTCTCATCCAGCTATGGAGTCTAGCCCCCAACCCTCAAAACGGCCCAGTCCTCACCCAGCTGTGGAGTCCAGCCTCCATCCATCAAAGCCGCCCAGTCCTCACCCAGGCGGGGAGTCTAGCCTCCAACACTCAAAACAGCCCAGTCCTCACCCAGCTGTGGAGTCTAGCCTGCAACCCTCAAAACTTCCCAATCCTCACCCAGCAGTGGAGTCTAGCTCCCGACACCCAATTGAGCCCAGCTCACGCCCAGTCAGTAGTAAGTCTAGCGGCCCCAAATCACCAGAACAGCCCAGATCTCATTTAGTGTTTAGCACTCAGCCATCAAATGTGTCCAACTACCATCCAGCAGTAATGCCCAGCATCCGTCCAACTGTGAAGTCCAGCCTTCAATCCTCAAAGCAGCCTAGTCCTCACCCAGCTGTGGAGTCTAGCCTGCAACCCTCAAAACAGTCCACTCCTCACCCAGCTGTGGAGTCTAGCCCCCAACCCACAAAACAGCCCAGTCCTCACCCAGCTGTGGAGTCCAGCCCCCAACCCTCAAAACAGCCCAGTCCTCACCCAGCTGTGGAGTCTAGCTCGCAACCCTCAAAACTTCCCAACTTACACCCAGCGCAGGTGTCTACCATTGAGCCATCCAAGAAGTTTAGCTCACATCCAGCTGTGAAGTCCAGCTCCCAACCCTCAAAACAGCCCAGTCCTCACCCAGCTGTGGAGTCTAGCCCCCAACCCTCAAAACAGTCCAGTCCTCACCCAGCTGTGGAGTCTAGCTCCCGACACCCAATTGAGCCCAGCTCACGCCCAGTCAGTAGTAAGTCTAGCCCCAAATCACCAGAACAGCCCAGATCTCATTTAATGTTCAGCACTCAGCCATCAAATGTGTCCAACTACCATCCAGCAATAATGCCCAGCATCCGTCCAACTGTGAAGTCCAGCCTTCAATCCTCAAAGCAGCCCAGTCCTCACCCAGCTGTGGAGTCTAGCTCGCAACCCTCAAAACTTCCCAGCTTACACCCAGCACAGATGTCTACCATTGAGCCCTCCAAGAAGTTTAGCTCTCATCCAGCTATGGAGTCTAGCCCCCAACCCTCAAAACAGCCCAGTCCTCACCCAGCTGTGAAGTCAGCCCTCAACCCTCAAAACAGCCCAGTCCTCACCCAGCTGTGGAGTCAAGCCCCCAACCCTCAAAACAGCCCTCCTCACCCAGCTTGGAGTCTAGCCCCCAACCCCAAAACCCCATCCTCACCCAGCTGTGGAGTCTAGCTCCCGACCCCCAATTGAGCCCAGCTCACGCCCAGTCAGTAGTAAGTCTAGCCCCAAATCACCAGAACAGCCCAGATCTCATTTAGTGTTCAGCACTCAGCCATCAAATGTGTCCAACTACCATCCAGCAGTAATGCCCAGCATCCGTCACAACTGTGAATCTAGCCTGCAACCCTCAAAACTTCCCAGCTTACACCCACCGCACAGGTGTCTACCATTGAGCCATCCAAGAGTTTAGCTCACATCCAGCTGTGAAGTCCAGCCCCCAACCCTCAAAACAGCCCAGTCCTCACCCAGCTGTGGAGTCCAGCCTCCACCTCAAAGCCGCCCAGTCCTCACCCAGCTGTGGAGTCTAGCCTGCACCACCCTCAAATTTCCCAGTTACACCCAGCACAGGTTCTACCATTGAGCCCTCCAGAAGTTTAGCTATGCACCAGCTGTGGAGTCAAGCCCCCACCCTCAAAACAGTCCACTCCTCACCCAGCTATGGAGTCTAGCCCCCAACCCACAAAACGCCCAGTCCTCACCCAGCTGTGGAGTCTAGCTCGCAACCCTCAAAACTTTCCAGCTTACACCCAGCACAGGTGTCTACCATTGAGCCATCCAAGAAGTTTAGCTCACATCCAGCTGTGAAGTCCAGCTCCCAACCCTCAAAACAGCCCAGTCCTCACCCAGCTGTGGAGTCTAGCCCCCAACCCACAAAACGGCCCAGTCCTCACCCAGCTGTGGAGTCTAGCTCCCGACCCCCAATTGAGCCCAGCTCACGCCCAGTCAGTAGTAAGTCTAGCCCCAAATCACCAGAACAGCCCAGATCTCATTTAGTGTTCAGCACTCAGCCATCAAATGTGTCCAACTACCATCCAGCAGTAATGCCCAGCATCCGTCCAACTGTGAAGTCTAGCCTGCAACCCTCAAAACTTCCCAGCTTACACCCAGCACAGGTGTCTACCATTGAGCCATCCAAGAAGTTTAGCTCACATCCAGCTGTGAAGTCCAGCCCCCAACCCTCAAAACAGCCCAGTCCTCACCCAGCTGTGGAGTCCAGCCTCCATCCATCAAAGCCGCCCAGTCCTCACCCAGGCGGGGAGTCTAGCCTCCAACACTCAAAACAGCCCAGTCCTCACCCAGCTGTGGAGTCTAGCCTGCAACCCTCAAAACTTCCCAGGTTACACCCAGCACAGGTATCTACCATTGAGCCCTCCAAGAAGTTTAGCTTGCACCCAGCTGTGGAGTCAAGCCCCCAACCCTCAAAACAGTCCACTCCTCACCCAGCTATGGAGTCTAGCCCCCAACCCACAAAACGGCCCAGTCCTCACCCAGCTGTGGAGTCTAGCTCGCAACCCTCAAAACTTTCCAGCTTACACCCAGCACAGGTGTCTACCATTGAGCCATCCAAGAAGTTTAGCTCACATCCAGCTGTGAAGTCCAGCTCCCAACCCTCAAAACAGCCCAGTCCTCACCCAGCTGTGGAGTCTAGCTCCCGACACCCAATTGAGTCCAGCTCGCCCAGTCAGTAGTAATCTAGCACCAAATCACCAGAACAGCCCAGATCTCATTTAGTGTTCAGCACTCAACCATCAAATGTGTCCAACTACCATCCAGCAGTAATGCCCAGCATCCGTCCAACTGTGAAGTCCAGCCTTCAATTCTCAAAGCAGCCCAGTCCTCACCCAGCTGTGGAGTCTAGCCTGCAACCCTCAAAACTTCCCAGCTTACACCCAGCTGTGGAGTCTAGCCCTCAACCCTCAAAACAGCCCAGTCCTCACCCAGCTGTGGAGTCTAGCTCCCGACACCCAATTGAGTCCAGCTCACCCCAGTCAGTAGTAAGTCTAGCCAAATCACCAGAACAGCCCAGATCTCATTTAGTGTTCAGCACTCAACCATCAAATGTGTCCAACTACCATCCAGCAGTAATGCCCGGCATCCGTCCAACTGTGAAGTCCAGCCTTCAATTCTCAAAGCAGCCCAGTCCTCACCCAGCTGTGGAGTCTAGCCTGCAACCCTCAAAACTTCCCAGCTTACACCCAGCACAGGTGTCTACCATTGAGCCCTCCAAGAAGTTTAGCTTGCACCCAGCTGTGGAGTCAAGCCCCCAACCCTCAAAACAGTCCACTCCTCACCCAGCTATGGAGTCTAGCCCCCAACCCACAAAACGGCCCAGTCCTCACCCAGCTGTGGAGTCTAGCTCGCAACCCTCAAAACTTCCCAGATTACACCCAGCACAGGTGTCTACCATTGAGCCATCCAAGAAGTTTAGCTCACATCCAGCTGTGAAGTCCAGCTCCCAACCCTCAAAACAGCCCAGTCCTCACCCAGCGTGGAGTCTAGCCCTCAACCCTCAAAACAGCCCAGTCCTCACCCAGCTGTGGAGTCTAGCTCCCGACACCCAATTGAGTCCAGCCCACGCCCAGTCAGTAGTAAGTCTAGCACCAAATCACCAGAGCAGCCCAGATCTCATTTAGTGTTCAGCACTCAACCATCAAATGTGTCCAACTACCATCCAGCAGTAATGCCCAGCATCCATCCAACTGGAAGTCCAGCCTTCAATCCTCAAAGCAGCCCAGTCCTCACCCAGCTGTGGAGTCTAGCTCGCAACCCTCAAAACTTCCCAGCTTACACCCAGCACAGATGTCTACCATTGAGCCCTCCAAGAAGTTTAGCTCTCATCCAGCTATGGAGTCTAGCCCCCACCCCAAAACAGCCCAGTCCTCACCCAGCTGTGAAGTCTAGCCCCCAACCCTCAAAACAGCCCAGTCCTCACCCAGCTGTGGAGTCAAGCCCCCAACCCTCAAAACAGTCCACTCCTCACCCAGCTATGGAGTCTAGCCCCCAACCCACAAAACGGCCCAGTCCTCACCCAGCTGTGGAGTCTAGCTCCCGACCCCCAATTGAGCCCAGCTCACGCCCAGTCAGTAGTAAGTCTAGCCCCAAATCACCAGAACAGCCCAGATCTCATTTAGTGTTCAGCACTCAGCCATCAAATGTGTCCAACTACCATCCAGCAGTAATGCCCAGCATCCATCCAACTGGAAGTCCAGCCTTCAATCCTCAAAGCAGCCCAGTCCTCACCCAGCTGTGGAGTCTAGCTCGCAACCCTCAAAACTTCCCAGCTTACACCCAGCACAGATGTCTACCATTGAGCCCTCCAAGAAGTTTAGCTCTCATCCAGCTATGGAGTCTAGCCCCCAACCCACAAAACAGCCCAGTCCTCACCCAGCTGTGAAGTCTAGCCCCCAACCCTCAAAACAGCCCAGTCCTCACCCAGCTGTGGAGTCAGCCCCCAACCCTCAAAACAGTCCACTCCTCACCCAGCTATGGAGTCTAGCCCCAACCCACAAAACGCCCAGTCCTCACCCAGCTGTGGAGTCTAGCTCCCGACCCCAATTGAGCCCAGCTCACGCCCAGTCAGTAGTAAGTCTAGCCCCAAATCACCAGAACAGCCCAGATCTCATTTAGTGTTCAGCACTCAGCCATCAAATGTGTCCAACTACCATCCAGCAGTAATGCCCAGCATCCGTCCAACTGTGAAGTCTAGCCTGCAACCCTCAAAACTTCCCAGGTTACACCCAGCACAGGTATCTACCATTGAGCCCTCCAAGAAGTTTAGCTTGCACCCAGCTGTGGAGTCAAGCCCCCAACCCTCAAAACAGTCCACTCCTCACCCAGCTATGGAGTCTAGCCCCCAACCCACAAAACGGCCCAGTCCTCACCCAGCTGTGGAGTCTAGCTCGCAACCCTCAAAACTTTCCAGCTTACACCCAGCACAGGTGTCTACCATTGAGCCATCCAAGAAGTTTAGCTCACATCCAGCTGTGAAGTCCAGCTCCCAACCCTCAAAACAGCCCAGTCCTCACCCAGCTGTGGAGTCTAGCTCCCGACACCCAATTGAGTCCAGCTCACGCCCAGTCAGTAGTAAGTCTAGCACCAAATCACCAGAACAGCCCAGATCTCATTTAGTGTTCAGCACTCAACCATCAAATGTGTCCAACTACCATCCAGCAGTAATGCCCAGCGTCCATCCAACTGTGAAGTCCAGCCTTCAATTCTCAAAGCAGCCCAGTCCTCACCCATCTGTGGAGTCTAGCCTGCAACCCTCAAAACTTCCCAGCTTACACCCAGCTGTGGAGTCTAGCCCTCAACCCTCAAAACAGCCCAGTCCTCACCCAGCTGTGGAGTCTAGCTCCCGACACCCAATTGAGTCCAGCTCACGCCCAGTCAGTAGTAAGTCTAGCACCAAATCACCAGAACAGCCCAGATCTCATTTAGTGTTCAGCACTCAACCATCAAATGTGTCCAACTACCATCCAGCAGTAATGCCCGGCATCCGTCCAACTGTGAAGTCCAGCCTTCAATTCTCAAAGCAGCCCAGTCCTCACCCAGCTGTGGAGTCTAGCCTGCAACCCTCAAAACTTCCCAGCTTACACCCAGCACAGGTGTCTACCATTGAGCCCTCCAAGAAGTTTAGCTTGCACCCAGCTGTGGAGTCAAGCCCCCAACCCTCAAAACAGTCCACTCCTCACCCAGCTATGGAGTCTAGCCCCCAACCCACAAAACGGCCCAGTCCTCACCCAGCTGTGGAGTCTAGCTCCCGACCCCCAATTGAGCCCAGCTCACGCCCAGTCAGTAGTAAGTCTAGCCCCAAATCACCAGAACAGCCCAGATCTCATTTAGTGTTCAGCACTCAGCCATCAAATGTGTCCAACTACCATCCAGCAGTAATGCCCAGCATCCGTCCAACTGTGAAGTCTAGCCTGCAACCCTCAAAACTTCCCAGCTTACACCCAGCACAGGTGTCTACCATTGAGCCATCCAAGAAGTTTAGCTCACATCCAGCTGTGAAGTCCAGCCCCCAACCCTCAAAACAGCCCAGTCCTCACCCAGCTGTGGAGTCCAGCCTCCATCCATCAAAGCCGCCCAGTCCTCACCCAGGCGGGGAGTCTAGCCTCCAACACTCAAAACAGCCCAGTCCTCACCCAGCTGTGGAGTCTAGCCTGCAACCCTCAAAACTTCCCAGGTTACACCCAGCACAGGTATCTACCATTGAGCCCTCCAAGAAGTTTAGCTTGCACCCAGCTGTGGAGTCAAGCCCCCAACCCTCAAAACATCCACTCCTCACCCAGCTATGGAGTCTAGCCCCCAACCCACAAAACAGCCCAGTCCTCACCCAGCTGTGGAGTCTAGCCTGCAACCCTCAAAACTTCCCAGCTTACACCCAGCTGTGGAGTCTAGCCCTCAACCCTCAAAACAGCCCAGTCCTCACCCAGCTGTGGAGTCTAGCTCCCGACACCCAATTGAGTCCAGCTCACGCCCAGTCAGTAGTAAGTCTAGCACCAAATCACCAGAACAGCCCAGATCTCATTTAGTGTTCAGCACTCAACCATCAAATGTGTCCAACTACCATCCAGCAGTAATGCCCAGCGTCCGTCCAACTGTGAAGTCCAGCCTTCAATTCTCAAAGCAGCCCAGTCCTCACCCATCTGTGGAGTCTAGCCTGCAACCCTCAAAACTTCCCAGCTTACACCCAGCTGTGGAGTCTAGCCCTCAACCCTCAAAACAGCCCAGTCCTCACCCAGCTGTGGAGTCTAGCTCCCGACACCCATTGAGTCCAGCTCACGCCCAGTCAGTAGTAAGTCTAGCACCAAATCACCAAACAGCCCAATCTCATTTAGTGTTCAGCACTCAACCATCAAATGTGTCCAACTACCATCCAGCAGTAATGCCCGGCATCCGTCCAACTGTGAAGTCCAGCCTTCAATTCTCAAAGCAGCCCAGTCCTCACCCAGCTGTGGAGTCTAGCCTGCAACCCTCAAAACTTCCCAGCTTACACCCAGCACAGGTGTCTACCATTGAGCCCTCCAAGAAGTTTAGCTTGCACCCAGCTGTGGAGTCAAGCCCCCAACCCTCAAAACAGTCCACTCCTCACCCAGCTATGGAGTCTAGCCCCCAACCCACAAAACGGCCCAGTCCTAACCCAGCTGTGGAGTCTAGCTCGCAACCCTCAAAACTTCCAGATTACACCCAGCACAGGTGTCTACCATTGAGCCATCCAAGAAGTTTAGCTCACATCCAGCTGTGAAGTCCAGCTCCCAACCCTCAAAACAGCCCAGTCCTCACCCAGCAGTGGAGTCTAGCCCTCAACCCTCAAAACAGCCCAGTCCTCACCCAGCTGTGGAGTCTAGCTCCCGACACCCAATTGAGTCCAGCCCACGCCCAGTCAGTAGTAAGTCTAGCACCAAATCACCAGAGCAGCCCAGATCTCATTTAGTGTTCAGCACTCAACCATCAAATGTGTCCAACTACCATCCAGCAGTAATGCCCAGCATCCATCCAACTGAGAAGTCCAGCCTTCAATCCTCAAAGCACCCAGTCCTCACCAGCTGTGGAGTCTAGCTCGCAACCCTCAAAACTTCCCAGCTTACACCCAGCACAGATGTCTACCATTGAGCCCTCCAAGAAGTTTAGCTCTCATCCAGCTATGGAGTCTAGCCCCCAACCCACAAAACAGCCCAGTCCTCACCCAGCTGTGAAGTCTAGCCCCCAACCCTCAAAACAGCCCAGTCCTCACCCAGCTGTGGAGTCAAGCCCCCAACCCTCAAAACAGCCCAGTCCTCACCCAGCTGTGGAGTCTAGCTCCCGACCCCCAATTGAGCCCAGCTCACGCCCAGTCAGTAGTAAGTCTAGCCCCAAATCACCAGAACAGCCCAGATCTCATTTAGTGTTCAGCACTCAGCCATCAAATGTGTCCAACTACCATCCAGCAGTAATGCCCAGCATCCGTCCAACTGTGAAGTCTAGCCTGCAACCCTCAAAACTTCCCAGCTTACACCCAGCACAGGTGTCTACCATTGAGCCATCCAAGAAGTTTAGCTCACATCCAGCTGTGAAGTCCAGCCCCCAACCCTCAAAACAGCCCAGTCCTCACCCAGCTGTGGAGTCCACCTCCATCCATCAAAGCCGCCCAGTCCTCACCCAGGCGGGGAGTCTAGCCTCCAACACTCAAAACAGCCCAGTCCTCACCCAGCTGTGGAGTCTAGCCTGCAACCCTCAAAACTTCCCAGGTTACACCCAGCACAGGTATCTACCATTGAGCCCTCCAAGAAGTTTAGCTTGCACCCAGCTGTGGAGTCAAGCCCCCAACCCTCAAAACAGTCCACTCCTCACCCAGCTATGGAGTCTAGCCCCCAACCCACAAAACAGCCCAGTCCTCACCCAGCTGTGGAGTCTAGCCTGCAACCCTCAAAACTTCCCAGCTTACACCCAGCTGTGGAGTCTGGCCCTCAACCCTCAAAACAGCCCAGTCCTCACCCAGCTGTGGAGTCTAGCTCCCGACACCCAATTGAGTCCAGCTCACGCCCAGTCAGTAGTAAGTCTAGCACCAATCACCAGAACAGCCCAGATCTCATTTAGTGTTCAGCACTCAACCATCAAATGTGTCCAACTACCATCCAGCAGTAATGCCCAGCGTCCGTCCAACTGTGAAGTCCAGCCTTCAATTCTCAAAGCAGCCCAGTCCTCACCCAGCTGTGGAGTCTAGCCTGCAACCCTCAAAACTTCCCAGCTTACACCCAGCACAGGTGTCTACCATTGAGCCATCCAAGAAGTTTAGCTCCGCATCCAGCTGTGGAGTCCAGCCTCCATCCATCAAAGCCGCCCAGTCCTCACCCAGCTGTGGAGTCTAGCCCTCAACCCTCAAAACAGCCCAGTCCTCACCCAGCTGTGGAGTCTAGCTCCCGACCCCCTATTGAGCCCAGCTCACGCCCAGTCAGTAGTAAGTCTAGCCCCAAATCACCAGAACAGCCCAGATCTCATTTAGTGTTCAGCACTCAGCCATCAAATGTGTCCAACTACCATCCAGCAGTAATGCCCAGCATCCGTCCAACTGTGAAGTCCAGCCTTAAACCCTCAAAAAAGCCCAGTCCTCAACCAGCTGTGGTGTCTAGCTCCAAACCAGCAGAACAGCCCAGTCCCCACCTAGCTGTGGATTCTAGCCCCCAACCTTCAACACAGCCCAGTCATCGCCCAGCAGTGGAGTCTAGTCCGCAACCCTCAAAACTTCCCAGCTTACACCCAGCACAGACCTCTACTATGGAGCCCTCCAGAAAGACTAGCTTTCATCTAGCTGTGGATTCTAGCCCCCAAACCTCAAAACAGCCCAGTCCTCACCCAGCTGTGGAGTCTAGCTCCCGACCCCCAAATGAGCCGAGCTCACACCCAGTCATGAAGTCTAGCCCCAAATCAACAGAACAGCACAATTCTCAACCTGTGGAGTCTAGCCCCCAACCCTCAAAACTTCCCAGCCTACACCCAGCACAGAAGTCTACCATTGAGCATTCCAGGAAGTCTAGCTTGCATCCAGTTGTGGACTTTAGCTCTCTACCTGTATCGAAGCCCAGCTCTCATCTAGCTGTGGAGTCTAGCTCCCAAACCCCAAAACAGCCCAGCTCTCCCTCTGTAGGACCGCCCAGTCTTCATCCAGCAGTGTATTTTAGTTCTCAACCCTCACAACTTGCCACATACCTGGGAGAGGCGACAAGCTTAGATTCTTTGAATCTGCAAAAGTCAGAAGAGTCTAACGGCCAAGCCTCTGAACAACTCGGCTTTCAATTGACAAGAGAGTCTCTCGCTGAGCAACTACAAAGTCCTATCTACTACCCTGGTATGAAATCTGGCTTCCTCCACTTTGAAAACTTGAACTCTTATCCAGAGGAGGTGACCAGCTCAACTCCAGCCAAGTCTAGTTCTGAGCAATTGGAATATAATTCCCTCTTTTCAGCACAGGAGCAAGCGGAACTTTCAGAACAGTTTGGATCGTATGGTTTTGAGTCTTTTTTTGGTCTTTCTGAAGAGAATTTGCATTTATTGGAGAAAACGACAAATGGAGAGCTCTCAGAAGAACCTGGATCTGAGTTTTCAGAACAGATAAGCTTGTGACCCAACATATTTAGAACCATGTTATGCAGCTTGGAAGAACCACAATTTTGATTCATGCTGGTTTCAGGAGTGCATCTCTCTGATTTGGTTGATTTTACATTGTGGTGTTTGAATAAATGTCCTAAAACTATTTTTGTACCGTTTCCTGTTTTTATGGCTCTTTTGTATACATGTTAAAGGTTAAATTTCAACTTTCAAACAGTGAATTTGAAAATCAAAGAGTTTGAAATTCCTTCGGATGTCTTCAAGGTGAGGTTTTTTTTTTTTTTTTTTTTT